>RXON01001607.1:0-103056 GCA_009667805.1 Leptobrachium leishanense
AGGGTGCTGGGCCATCCCGTGACACATACACAGAGGGCTGGTTACTTGTTCTCGTAAGATCATACACAGAGGGCTGGTTACTTCTTCTCATACGATCACACACAGAGGGCTGGTTACTTCTTCTCGTATGATCACACACAGAGGGCTGGTTACTTCTCATACGATCATAAACAGAGGGCTGGTTACTTCTTCTCATACGATCATACACAGAGGGCTGGTTACTTCTTCTCATACGATCATACACAGAGGGCTGATAACTTCTTCTCATACGATCATACACAGAGGACTGGTTACTTCTTCTCATACGATCACACACAGAGGGCTGGTTACTTCTTCTCATACGATCACACACAGAGGGCTGATAACTTCTTCTCATACGATCATACACAGAGGGCTGGTTACTTCTTCTCATACGATCATACACAGAGGGCTGGTTACTTCTTCTCATACGATCACACACAGAGGGCTGGTTACTTCTCATACGATCATACACAGAGGGCTGGTTACTTCTTCTCATACGATCATACACAGAGGGCTGATAACTTCTTCTCATACGATCATACACAGAGGGCTGGTTACTTCTTCTCATACGATCATACACAGAGGGCTGGTTACTTGTAGACATGTGCACAGCACAAAATTTCGTTTTGAACTAATGGAATAGTCCTAAAATGCAATTTGTTTAGTTGCTAAAGAAATTTGTTTTCAGTTCTTTAGTATGAAAACTAATTTCATTCATCCGAAAACCAGTGGATACAATTACTATTGTAGTGGCTCCTCAGAGGGCTGAGATCGCTACTTGTTACAGTATCTCTCACTCTCAGCGCAATGTGTCAGGCAAAGCTGTTACAGTAACTGACTGCTGCTCATCACAGCGCTCAGAGTTTCAGTAAAACTAGTAAATAATTTATTTATAAGGAGGTTATAACAATATTATTTCCTTATTTTACTGAAACTCTGAGCGCTGTTACAGTCAGTTACTGTAAAAGCTGAGCCTGATACATTGAACTGAGAGATAATATAACAAGCAGCCGATCTCAGCGCTCACAGCCACTGGATTTAAAGGGCTAAAAAAAGGCTCCTCTCTGTATAATGTATAGAACATCCTCCTGCATTAATTAATGCCCCTCTCTGTATAGAACATCCTCCTGGATTGGCATGTGGAGGGTGCAGAACTTCGGACTGTAATGCTTATCCAGCACAGGAGAGGGAACTTTTACTTAAACTTTGTATCTCTCTCTGTGGGGGAGACACAGGAATATAAAAGCAGGGGAGAGGGAAAATATTAACGTAAATCGGTCTGAAAGCTCAGAGAAGAGATGACTGGTTCAAATTTATTTTTATAATAAAATAAAGCACTTTAAATCTAGGGAAAAACATTTAAATAAATCACACTGAAGGCTCATAATGACAGAGTAACTGTGAGAGCTGGATACTAAATGTATCAGACGTAAAAAAAACCTTTATAACAAGCAGCACTGGGAGAGGAGAGGGATAGTGCTCCTGGATAATATAAAATGTATCAGACATAAGCCCCTAATATGGAGAGCGGGAGGGGAGATAACACACGTTTTCTAAAGTCCCTCTCTTCTCCCAGCGCTGCTTGTTATAAAGGGGTTTTTACTATCCAGCCCTCCTCTGTCATTAGCTTTCAGTGTGATTTATTTGAATGTTTTCCCTCTCCAGCTGCTTTTATCATCTTGTCTGCCTCATAGACATGCAAGGGTTAAGTAAAGGTTTCCTCTCCTGTGCTGGCTGTCTGTGCTGTGAGTGAGTATTCTGGAGCTCTATCACTGTCAGATTTTTGGGTAGGGGTCGGGAAGGATTACGCATACAAACCTTTTCTGTAGCTTTGCGATGTTGCACTTTATTACTGGTCTCCTTCACTCATCAATGTAATATCACAAAAAGGACTGAAACTAAAATGTAGTGCATTTTATTTTAGTTTCCTTCGTTTTTTGTACTGAGCAGTTTCGTATCTCGAGTCATACTAAAACTAAATTATCCCAAAATCCGGACTAAATCGTTTTAGTACTAAAACGAATGCACATGTCTAGTTACTTGTTCTCATACGATCACACACAGAGGGCTGGTTACTTCTCATACGATCATACACAGAGGGCTGGTTACTACTTCTCATACGATCACACACAGAGGGCTGGTTACTTGTTCTCATACGATCACACACAGAGGGCTGGTTACTTGTTCTCATACGATCATACACAGAGGGCTGGTTACTTGTTCTCATACGATCACACACAGAGGGCTGGTTACTTCTCATACGATCACACACAGAGGGCTGGTTACTTCTCATGCGATCACACACAGAGGGCTGGTTACTTCTTCTCATACGATCACACACAGAGGGCTGGTTACTTCTCATACGATCATACACAGAGGGCTGGTTACTTGTTCTCATACGATCATACACAGAGGGCTGGTTACTTGTTCTCATACGATCATACACAGAGGGCTGGTTACTTGTTCTCATACGATCATACACAGAGGACTGGTTACTTCTTCTCATATGATCATACACAGAGCGCTGGTTACTTGTTCTCATACGATCACACACAGAGGACTGGTTACTTCTTCTCATACGATCATTCAGAGGGCTGGTTACTTGTTCTCATACGATCACACACAGAGGGCTGGTTACTTCTCATACGATCATACACAGAGGGCTGGTTACTTCTCATACGATCATACACAGAGGGCTGGTTACTTCTCATACGATCATACACAGAGGGCTGGTTACTTCTCATACGATCATACACAGAGGGCTGGTTACTTCTCATACGATCATACACAGAGGGCTGGTTACTTCTCATACGATCATACACAGAGGGCTGGTTACTTCTCATACGACCATACACAGAGGGCTGGTTACTTCTCATACGATCACACACAGAGGGCTGGTTACTTCTTCTCATACGATCACACACAGAGGGCTGGTTACTTCTTCTCATACGATCACACACAGAGGGCTGGTTACTTCTCATACGATCATACACAGAGGGCTGGTTACTTCTCATACGATCATACACAGAGGGCTGGTTACTTCTTCTCATACGATCACACACCATCTTTGCTTGTTTTTCCATTTGAAACAAAAATATTAAAGTTATAAAAAGCAAATTCAAGTTAATAAACTGCACTTTAATTCCAAGTGAAACAATATTTATTTTAATCTATAAACCTACTCCATGCTGCATATTTTAAATTTTTCCAGAATCTAGAGGAGCAGAGGGTCTGGCGATGTAGAGGGTCTAGCTGTGGTTAATATGGCTCTCTGTGGTTTGTGCAATCAGTCAGTGCAGGGTTTAGTTGTGGTATTGGAGTTTCACAGACACTTGATTTGATTTTTCCATTTCGTTGTCTTCCCTCGCAGGTATCAAAGTCACTTCATCTGTTCAGGCTTCGAAGCTCATCAAACAAGCTGGAGACCGCGTACTGGTGTTCTACGAGAGACCTGCCGGGCAGAACCAGCAGGGCAGTGGTATGGTGGAGAATCTGGGGCAAGGGGAAGACTCTGCATATTTACCATCCTCCTTCCCTCAGAATTGTGAGGAGGATTCTGCCAGCTTGATTGTAGATCCAGAAAGCAAAGATTTGGACTCTGAGTTTGAAGATCTTGGCTGTGAAATAAAACCATCCGGTGAACTGAAAGAGGACCTTCTCCTGCCAGTCACCCAGAGTCCGAAGCGTTTAGCAGCAAATCTTCCTTCAAAACCCACGGGTTCAATATCTCCCGTTCCTAACCGAAAGCAAAATGCACCCAGTTATCAACTGTCGACAAATACCCAGGCCAAACCGGCCAAAGTGGGTCCTCCAGAGATCCAAGATGGTACTTCACAAAACAGGTCTAATACAGCACCGAGCAACCGGCCCCCGGTACCACCAAGGCCTCAAGTTAAGCTTACATTAGCTCCATCTGACATTACCAGCACTTTGGAACCCACTGAGCATGTCGTGGACAAACCAGAGAAGCCACTTCCGCAGCCTGTGGCTGGTGAGAAACCTGTAAAGGCTGCAGAGCTGGCGGAGGAGCCCACAGCCCAGAAACTGGGTTCCATGAAGCAGGATACAGGAAAGGATAAAATATTGGAATGTTCTGCCAGCACAAAGGATGGTGGTGTTGATGATCAGCAAGTCTGGGAGTCCCCAGAAGTGTTGTATAAGAATCGACAAGGCCGATGGTCCAGAGCGTCCTGTCTCTTTGACATGGAAAACCACCACAAGTACCTAAATGTAGCCTTTTGGTGTAGAGACTCCTTTAAAATCGGCAGTCTTTGTTGTGTGGGGCACACAAGTATCAAGCTGGAAGACGTTGCTTTGGAATGCCTCTCGACCTCATCGCTGGAGTACCTCTCCAGTTTCAGGTTAAACGCGCCGGAGCCCAAAGCTGCAGTGAGCAGGACGGCTTTACGCACACTAAGCATGCACAAAGGCTTCAACGAGAAATTCTGCTACGGAGACGTCACCCTGAACCTAAAGTACCTGATGGAGGGTGAGTCGGAGAATTCCAGCATGCTGATCGAGAAGGAGAGGGATATCAGCTTCATGGAGGACATGGCCTTGCTTCAAAAAGAAGACGTGCAGGTGGCTCCCATGGTGTTCACCGAAACCAAACACAACTTCCAGGATACTCAGTTCCAGAACTCCACACTGTGTGATCACTGCAAGAGGAAGGTGTGGACGAAAGCCGCCTCGCAGTGCATGATCTGTGGGTACGTCTGCCACAAGAAGTGTCAGGAGAAATGCCTGGCCGAGAACCCCTACTGTATGGCCACAGACAAGAGAACTGACCTGGAGTCCAAATCTTTTGGTAATAGAACTACGGGGCTTACAAGACACATCATAAACACCAGCTCTCGTCTGCTGAATTTACGCCAAGCCCCCAAAAGCCGACAGCCGGAGCAAGGATGTGACTTGGTGGAGCCATCTCCAAAACAGACGCCCAACACCTCAGACAATGAGAGCAGTGACACGGAGACGGGAGGAGCCAACAGTCCCTCCAAGAGAGCATCGGGTGGAACGGGGAGACTCGCTCGGAAAGAAGGGGGACTGGACGACAGTGTCTTCATCGCAGTCAAGGAAATTGGGCGCGATCTCTACCGAGGATTACCAACTGAAGAACGGATCCAGAAGCTGGAGTTCATGTTGGATAAACTGCAGAACGAGATTGATCAGGAACTGGAACACAACAACTCGCTGTTAAAAGAGGAGAAAGAGGCCTCCGAGACCAGGAGGAAGGCTCTGCTCGCCGCTGCCCTGTCCAAATCCGGAGAGCGGCTTCAAGCCCTGACCCTGCTGATGATCCATTATCGAGCCGGCATTGAGGACATTGAGTCTTTAGAAAACTCCTCGCTGGCCCAGCCCCGGAAGCCGTCTAAATATGAGGAGGAGCCGATGGCCACGCTGGACGCAGACAATAATGAAGAGGACGAGCTCCTTCAGGTGGAGCCCGACGCGTTTAATTACCTAGCGGAACCAAAGCTCCTGGACTCTCCTGAGGCGGAGTAGACCTGCCGCGCTGCAGACCTTCACGTTCTCTGCCCACCGATACAGATTTAAGGAATTCAATCACTCTAAATGCACTCCAAGGCCACGTTGTCCACATCTGGGAGGTGGATCGCACCGAGCGGAAAGCTCCTCGCCGGCCGCGTGGCTCAGGGTTAAGTGCTGGAGAATTGGGATTAATGCTGGACCTTCCTCATCACTCAGACTGCCAGAAGCCTCCATCTCTGGCTGTGAGAGGACTCCTGGCTATGGAGGGACCACCTGTCCTGTTTGGGGGGGGGGCTTTGTGGGTTTTGTGTTTCATGCATTGAGATTTGTAGATTTAATTTGGATGATTTTTGGTCACATGATCATTATCTGCTCAGCAGTGCATTAAATGCCTGTAATTTAACGTGCGGGTTCGTATTCCGGGGGGGGGGGGGGTCACGACGCAGACGATCCGGTCACACCAGTCACAGGTTTTTAAATGTTTTTCCCATGATTCTCTTAAAGCATGTTTTGGACGTCACTCCTGCAGAGACCTAAGAGCACACATTGACCACCTCATCGCATGCAGTGGCGTCTCTCACCCCTCCTGAGGGGAGCTTTACCTCCCACCCTGCACTGCGGAGCCAGCACAGATATTACCCCTTCTGCCTTCACTTGCTGCTCCACGTACCAGCAAACACGACCGGTGTAAAACACCGATCACTTGGATTAATATGCCGACATCTGCTCCTTCACCGCGCTTAGTTTTAACTGGGAAACCCGGCCCCGGTGCTTATTCCCTCCCTTCATATAGCACTCTGTGCCGGCATTCACCTATTCTACGCCAGAGCTTAACCAATCCCGGCCCCGGTGCTTATTACCTCCCTTCCTATAGCACTCTGTGCCGGCATTCACCTATTCTATGCCAGAGCTTAACCAATCCCGGCCCCGGTGCTTATTACCTCCCTTCATACAGCACTCTGTGCCGGCATTCACCTATTCTACGCCAGAGCTTAACCAATCCTGGCCCCGGTGCTTATTCCCTCCCTTCATACAGCACTCTGTGCCGGCATTCACCTATTCTACGCCAGAGCTTAACCAATCCCGGCCCCGGTGCTTCTTACCTCCCTTCATACAGCACTCTGTGCCGGCATTCACCTATTCTACGCCAGAGTTTAACCAATCCCGGCCCCGGTGCTTATTCCCTCCTGTTTTGGGAAATGTTGGCACCTGGTCTGTAACTTGAAATCCCTTAATTCTCACATTTCCTTTTATTAAGGGTTTAGGGTGGAGTTGGCTTGTCTGGCCCCCAAGAAACACGTATCACACGCAGAGCAGACGTCCAGCACATGGATAGAGTAAAGCGTCTGTACGGCTCGACCCCATGCGATTTAGGATAAGCCCCGCCCCTCTGTAATATCTGTCTTCCACCGTTTTCTCGTAATCTGTCGTCTGCCCCATTGTGTGTAATTCTATATATATACCGGATCGTCGGCGAGCGCCGCCTCATGGGATGTCGACTGTCATGGGGCGTGAGCCGCGGATAATTCCGGATAATTAATGCTGCTAATCACGTTTATCTTTTTTGTAAATTCCAGAATAAATGTAGTGCAATATTTTTTTAATGTTTGTGGGAGGAATGTCTGGTGCGTCCGTAACCGCGTAACCTCTGACTGTGTATATAGCTTGAGTAATAAAGCAGCCGCAGGAGGCCTCCGTACACGTCTCTCAAGCTCTCCACCTCTGCGCGCACACTTACCACATACACCATGGTCACTGTATTGCGTCAGGTGTCTGGATGGTGGGTGATTGCGTCGGGATAGTCACTGTATAGAGTGATAGGTCTGGGTGTCTGTTGTGGTTTGGCTGGTCCTCTACTCGTCTCACACAGACAGCCAGTGCTGTCTCATCGCCGGCTGTGTTGCTGCTGCTGGCTGTGGTGTTGCAGCGGCTGTGTTGCTGCTGCTGGCTGTGGTGTTGCAGCGGCTGTGTTGTCTCTGCCGGCTGTGTTGTTGCTGCCGACTGTTGTCGCTGCCAGGTGTTGTTGCAGCGGCTGTGTCATCGTTGCAGCGGCTGTGTCGTCGTTGCTGCGTCGTCGTTGCAGCGGCTGCGTCGTCGTTGCAGCGGCTGCGTCGTCGTTGCAGCGGCTGCGTCGTCGTTGCAGCGGCTGCGTCGTCGTTGCAGCGGCTGCGTCGTCGTTGCAGCGGCTGCGTCGTCGTTGCAGCGGCTGCCTGTTCCGGCTGTGTTGCCACGGCCGGCTCTGGCCCCTTTTTCTCACTAGGTGCTGACGGATTTGGCTGAGTGATCACATCTGTATTTTTGGGTGACTGTCTGAGATCATGTGATGAAATCGTTCTGCTCCTTGTATTCAGTTTTGCTGTGATGTCACATCATGACTTCGTTTATCTAACACTGCGCAGTGTAAGGGGGACAAGGGACTAGAGACGCCCCAACATGGCACCGGGGGATTTGGACCAAACACCTGATAGTGGCCAGTGTCCGCATCATGGTGTCTTATACTGCTTCAATGCTTAGCCACAGCATTAAACCCCCCCTGCCTGCAGGTCCCCTCGTGCTGAGGCATGGACCCCCGACCGCTGAACGTGTCCTGTGGGATCCAGCCCCTGACATGAGCAGCAGATCCTTTAAGTCCTGCACGTTGTGAGGTGGGGTCTCCAGGGATGGGTTTGTTGTAGGGTTGATGCTGCGAGTGCTTGGTCAGAGGGATGGGTTGATGCTGCGAGCGCTTGGTCAGGGGGATGGGTTGATGCGAGTGCTCGGTCAGAGTGATGGGTTGATGCTGCGAGTGCTTGGTCAGAGGGATGGGTTGATGCTGCGAGTGCTTGGTCAGAGGGATGGGTTGATGCTGCGAGCGCTTGGTCAGAGGAATGGGTTGATGCTGCGAGCGCTTGGTCAGGGGGATGGGTTGATGCGAGCGCTTGGTCAGAGGGATGGGTTGATGCTGCGAGCGCTCGGTCAGAGGGATGGGTTGATGCGAGTGCTCGGTCAGAGTGATGGGTTGATGCTGCGAGCGCTTGGTCAGAGGGATGGGTTGATGCGAGTGCTCGGTCAGAGTGATGGGTTGATGCTGCGAGCGCTTGGTCAGGGGGATGGGTTGATGCGAGCGCTTGGTCAGAGGATGGGTTGATGCTGCGAGCGCTCGGTCAGAGGGATGGGTTGATGCGAGTGCTCGGTCAGAGTGATGGGTTGATGCTGCGAGCGCTTGGTCAGAGGGATGGGTTGATGCGAGTGCTTGGTCAGAGGCAGGGCCGGCCCAAGCCACTGTGCTGCCTGGAGCGATGGATGAAATGCTGCCCCCCCCCAAAAAAAGCGACATCTATCTGAGTATCACAGACCTCCACAGCAATAAAACGTCGTAATGTGCAGTGTGTATGAACATCTCTCACTTTAACTTCTTCCACACATTTAATGATCTGAGCTGGGTCGCAGCAGCAGATAGTTTTCATTAAATGTATTTCAGAAGTTGGCTTAAAACGCTACTGTGAGTGTGGCCAGAAAAGGGTTGTGGTCAGGCGCCCTCCCAGGTTCAGACATCACCAGCCGCCACTGATTCTGTGATACGCTAATACGTACCGCACATTACTGTGAGCTTTATTGCTGTGGAGCTCTGTGATACATAATGTGCGGTGTGTGTATAAGCGTATTCTAAAGCTCAACATAATGTGTGCTGTGTATGAGCATATCACAATAAAACGCACGACTCATACACACACCACACATTACTGTGATTTGTGAGTTTTATTATCACTTGTACATACACAGCACACATTATGTTGAGCTTTGTAATACGCTTATACACACTGTTTCTGTGTGTATATATATATATATATTGGTTTGTCTATGTAGAAAAGGATCTACCTTAGACATAGACTGGTGCCACTGCTGTAAATACAAGGATATGTGTTATACAGAGATTGTGCTTAATTATTCACAAACCAATACACACACGTGCACCTAAATACAAAGCATATATTGCTATATAAAGGCAGTTCTCATTCTTTAAGGCCTATGGTTTGTATTTATTTATTAGTGTCTGAGAGCAGTTTTATATCCACATATACGCTTTGTATTTAAGTATATATCTGACACAGAACAAGAGCAACCTTCTATATAGGTATATACTGAGAGGCAGCTCTCTCAATGTGTAAGGCATATATAATTAATCTGTATATAAGGCTGCTCACACTCTCTGTAAGATATACCCCAAAATACAATGCATATAGCTTTAAAAAAGGCAGCCCTTGCTCTCTGTATAAGGCATATAAATTAATACAAAGCATAGGTCTTCTACAGAGAGTAAGAGCTGCCTTATATACAACTATATGCAATGTATTTTGATGTATAACTTAGAGAGAGCAGCCTTATATACAGATATATCCTTTGTATTTATGTATATAGGGCAGCTTTCTCTATATGAATTATTTTCCCTAAATGTGCATCCTGGCAGTTTCTGTATGAGGCAGCTCTGGATTCACACACAGGGCCATCTCATACAGTGAGATACAAACTGTGCATAGAAAGTTCAGTCACTGAGTGTGAGATCCCCCTCCCTCTCCCCCACTGAGCAGCTCCTGCTGCACTGCACCTTTATCACTGGGGGGGGGTCCCCGGGCCTGGCTCGCTCCCCTCACCCTGTCTACATTTCACTAGAGGCAGGATGAGAGAGAGAGACCTCCCTCCCAACCCCAGCAGAAGTAGTGACTTACCGGGAAACCGCTGCTCTGCCTCAGTGAGCTGTCCGAGAGACCATCGCTGGGTCTGTTGGGGGGGAGGGAGCACAACTTCCGTTTGGCGCAGCTTCTTGGTGGTACCAGGTTGGGAATACCCTGCCTTCACAGAGCCCAACTGCGTGCCTGCTCATGCTCGCCGCTGGAGGAGATTCGGTCCGCCCACAGGCGTCTTAATCCTTCTCACGCTGCTCTCCCCCTCCCGGCCGCATGTGGGTGGGCGCGGTCAGCAGCCATAGCACGCGCTGGCCTCAAGAGATGCCGGCGCGGTGCTGATAAAAAAAAAAGTGCAGCGGCGGTGGCAAAAATATGCCGCCCCAAGATTTGGCCCAAAATTCGCCACCTGGCGCAGTTGCTCCGCACTGCTCCATTGTTGGGCCGGCCCTGGTCAGAGGGATGAGTTGATGCTGCAAGTGCTCGGTCAGAGTGATGGGTTGATGGTGCGAGCGCAGCTTAAGCCCATGTTTGCTTTCTCAAATGAACGCGGCTACAAGCACTTGGTCATAGATGATGATGTCAGCATGAAATCGGGGTTAATAAGCTAAAGTGGTCAGGGTGCGGAGTGTGTCCCTTTTTTAAATAATTTCGTGAACAAACTGAGTGGGAGGAGGGACTGGAAGGGAGTGACTTTGCTCAAGTGACTTGACCTGAGTGTGAGAGGGAGTGGGTATGGACAAAAGACCGGATCTGAGTGTGGGAGTGAGTTTGGGGAAAGGACCAGACCAAAGAGGGTGTGGCAGGGAGGGTGGGGCGGTGGCACAGGACTCCAGCTTCAAGTAAGGATAAAACACAGGCATAAAGCTCCTTCATCCTGTGACCGTATCCTATGTTTTGTGTTATAGTTCTGCTACTGTTGTAAATGGGGAAAAACCAACTGGTTGTGTCTGACATAACCTTAGAACTTAATCATAGCGAGTAAAGCAGCGGCGCGTCTTCTCCAATCAGCTCCGAAGCTGAGGATATTTACGTTTAACTCGGTCTGACTCTAAACAGTGTGAGCTGCTCACAGGACCATTAATAAACACCGATTAATCCATAATGGAAACGTTGACAACTATTTTAATCATTGATTAGTTGTCGATTAGTTGTGTCAGCCCTAGTTTGTTGTTCCAGCACATTCCACAGATGCTCGAGCGGATTGAGATCTGGGGAATCCAGAGGCCGAGGCAACACCTTGAAATCTGCCTCATGCTCATCAAACCATTCCTGAGCGGTGTTTGCTGGGGGGCCATTATCCTGCTGAAAAAGGCCACTGCCACCAGGGAGCCCCACAGGCATGAAGGGGTTACGTGGTGCGTGTCACCTGTGCGCTGACACCTTTCTTTCAGCAATGTGACTCCTGGCTGTGGGTTTAATGCTGAGTGTGCGCCCCGGAGGATCACCGGCATAATGTAGGGAGAGGGCGGGGCTGTGATCTCGCAACCAGAACCAATCGGGTGTATTAAAAGCCGCTTTTATGCGTTCATACACAGATACAGATACATATGTGATACATATCACAGATACAGTAACTAAAATATTCTGTAATAACTAGATACGGAAAATAAAGATTTGGGCTCTATTTATAGCAATGCTGTAACGGCGGATTTCTCCTCGTAAGGCAGGTTGTACGTTCCTCTGTGTGTGTGACACGGTTATGATGCACAGCTTTCTACCACGGCAGCTTTTTATGTCTGTATTCTGGGAATAAAATGGCCGCCTGAGACACCATTACAATATACCTAACCAAGCGACACTGCGCACAGTACATGGAAATATAGTATGTACAGGAACATGTGTATACACGAGACAGCACATTACACGGATACAGTATGTACAGGAACATGTGTATACACGAGACAGGAGCCCATTACACGGATACAGTATGTACAGGAACGTGTATACACGAGACAGGAGCACATTACATGGATACAGTATGTACAGGAACATGTGTATACACGAGACAGGAGCACATTACATGGATACAGTATGTAGAGGAACATGTGTATACACGAGACAGGAGCACATTACATGGATACAGTATGTACAGGAACATGTGTATACACTGGACAGGAGCACGGTACACAGATACAGTATGTTCTCTCTGGACCCTTTTTAATACATGGGAATGGACTCTGGGTTTCGTTGCGCTGGTTTTTAATACATGGGAGGGGGCTCTGGGTTTCGTTGCGGGGGTTTTTAATATGTGGGAGGGGGCTCGTTGCGCTGGTTTTTAATGGGAGGGGCTCGTTGCGCTGGTTTTTAATGGGAGGGGGCTCGTTGCGCTTGTTTTTAATGGAGGGGCTCGTTGCGCTGGTTTTTAATAGGAGGGGGCTCGTTGCGCTGGTTTTTAATACGTGGGAGGGGGCGCGTTGCGCTAGTTAATACGTGGGAGGGGGCGCGTTGCGCTAGTTAATACGTGGGAGGGGGCTCGTTGCGCTGGTTTTTAATAGGAGGAGGCTCGTTGCGCTGGTTTTTAATACGTGGGAGGGGGCGCGTTGCGCTAGTTAATACGTGGGAGGGGGCGTGTTGCGCTAGTTAACACGTGGGAGGGGGCGCGTTGCGCTAGTTAATACGTGGGAGGGGGCTCATTGCGGTGGTTTTTAATGGGAGGGGGCTCATTGCGCTGGTTTTTAATGGGAGGGGCTCATTGCGGTGGTTTTTAATGGGAGGGGGCTCGGTGCGCTGGTTTTTAATGGGAGGGGGCTCGTTGCGCTGGTTTTTAATGGGAGGGGGCTCGGTGCGCTGGTTTTTAATGGGAGGGGGCTCGTTGAGCTAGTTTTTAATGGGAGGGGCTCGTTGAGCTGGTTTTTAATGGGAGGGGCTCGTTGAGCTGGTTTTTAATGGGAGGGGCCTCGTTGCGCTGGTTTTTAATGGGAGGGGCTCGTTGAGCTGGTTTTTAATGGGAGGGGGCTCGTTGAGCTAGTTTTTAATGGGAGGGGCTCGTTGAGCTGGTTTTTAATGGGAGGGGCTCGTTGAGCTGGTTTTTAATGGGAGGGGCTCGTTGAGCTGGTTTTTAATGGGAGGGGCTCGTTGAGCTGGTTTTTAATGGGAGGTGCTCGTTGAGCTGGTTTTTAATGGGAGGGGCCTCGTTGAGCTGGTTTTTAATGGAGGGGCTCGTTGAGCTGGTTTTTAATGGGAGGGGCCTCGTTGAGCTGGTTTTTAATGGGAGGGGCTCGTTGAGCTGGTTTTTAATGGGAGGGGCTCGTTGAGCTGGTTTTTAATGGGAGGGGGCTCCTTGAGCTAGTTTTTAATGGGAGGGGCTCGTTGAGCTGGTATTTAATGGGAGGGGCCTCGTTGAGCTGGTTTTTAATGGGAGGGGCTCGTTGAGCTGGTTTTTAATGGGAGGGGCTCGTTGAGCTGGTTTTTAATGGGAGGGGCTCGTTGCGCTGGTTTTTAATGGGAGGGGCTCGTTGCGCTGGTTTTTAATGGGAGGGGCTCGTTGCGCTGGTTTTTAATTTGTGGGAGGTTGCTCGTTGCGCTGGGTTTTTTACGCTTTGTGAGGCTCTCTAATGGAAGATAAGTGGGGGACGCGCTCCTCCTTGCATGCAGACATGAAGAGCTGCCGTGCGCTGCAGCTGAATAAACCTTTGGCTTTTGTCAGAACTAGATACAACGAAGAGGTTTGTGTCGATGAGATGTGGGATACGATGTGCGCTAGAGGTGTCACACACTATATACACATAACCACCGATCACTCGTCTCCTTCGGACTCCTCATCTTCTGCCGCATAGTATGGCTGCGAGCCGCTCTGTGTGTACATCCTGGTCTTCACGGGACACTTCTGATCCATGAGGATCGCCTGGGGGAGGGGGGAGAGCAGAGTTTGAAGTTGCACTCGTCACTTCATTCTTCACATTTTACTGAATGACAACTCTGAGCCGCAACAATAACAAACAATACAAAGCGTGAGGCGACCGTTACAAAGACCAATCACAGCCTAGTATGGAGATTATTGGGCCAATAATCAGGTGTTGGTGGTCCCTATAAAATGCTGCAGCACTTTCCTCGGTGAGGTCGTCGGTGAGGTCAGGCTGTCTCCTGCAGCAGAGCTGGCGTTTCTTCCATTCTCGGTCCTCTCTCTCGTCCAGGCCCTTCTGGGCTGAAGCTTCATCCTAGGTGCTTTCTTATGCCGGTTTCAGGGTTGTGAGGTGTTTTGTATCTTTCCCCCTCGTTATTTCCATGTTGGCCCCTTTGCCTTTTTATCCGTCTGACGGCCGTGTCACATTGCATTGTCTTCAGGCCCACCACCTGCAGCTCCTGAGATTTCTGACACGGTGGTAACCATGCTGTCCTCATATTGTGACGCCGCTTTAATGAATGTGTTGGCTCAGACGCTCCCTCCCCTGCCGCTCCGTGTTTAACCCATTGTGCAGGTCCCGATCTATCCCAGAAGGATGGAGAGATGTTGCTGCAGCTCGAAAGGGAGATGGGAAGCTCCAAAGGATCATCCCAGCACCTTGGACGAGACTCCTAATGGTACAGACTGACCACCCAGGACATACTGAAACCAGAGAAATCTCAATGTATCCTTCCTGCTAAAACACATATATAAAAAAATGACGGTCTGTGTGTCTTCTGCCTCACTGCCCCCCCTCTGCGCCTGCTAACAAACACCACCTGTGCGGCCAAATGTCACATCAAGCCACGGGCCCTCCACACCTTCTGCCCACCTGCTCAAGATGGACAATGTTTGCATCATCGTAGGGGCCACAGCGAGTGATTGGATAAAAATCTAAATCAGCTGACTATGAAACTAAAGTAAAAATCTGGATAAACAAAGCCGAGCGCACTAACCTTAAACGCTCTGTTAAAATGACCTTCACAGCCGCGTCCAATGACCTTTACATCAAGATCCGTGTCATGCACCCCATCCTCGGACGCTCCTGGCTGCATAACTTTCCATGCTGCCCCTGTAACCTGCATTCATGCATAACACCTGCAAGCGGTGAAAGAGCTAACATCCAGCACACTACTAGTTAACACCAAAACCCACCTCACACCCATCAAATAAAGGGCTGCGCCCCAGACTGAGCCGGGCTCTTCATTGCTATTCAATCCTGACAGAGCAAGTCATTCACTCTGTTAGCTCTGAGATTCAGCTTTACCTGAGACCCCATTTGCCTACCTGCTCCTGTTCACCGGATTCCAACCAGATCTCCAGCAACCTCCTTTCCGTCTGCAATATCCATATCTGGTCCGTTTTACCATTTTATCAACCATACTCCACCCTTCTGTCTGTGCAGATCACTGCACCCTGGGCTCACCACATCCCAATACCCCCGGTGCCACCCTGGTACCATCCCCACCCCTACCCCTGAAAATCCGGGACCCCTAGAAACACGATGTAAAATGCAGCCCCTCCCTACACCCCATTCTTTCACAATTTGTGTCGGGTACATTCATATTCCGCAGCGCTGTACAATAAACACAGTATAGACAGGGTTACAATACATTGAACAACATTTGACAAACAGTACAGGAGGAGATGAGGGCCCTATTCCCGTAGGAACTCACAATCTAGAAGGGTTGGAGTTGGAAACAGGAGGAGAGGACTGTAAGGTGAGAGTGATTGATGGTTGCGTCAGTGAGTTGGGTGGTAGGCTTCCCTAAATAGGAATGTTTTAAGGGAGCGTTTTGAAGGAAGAGAAGTTAGGGGAAAGTCTGACAGTACGAGGGAGAGCGTTCCAGAGAGTGGGGGCTGCGCGTGAGAAATCCTGCAGTCTATCATGGGAAGAGGTGATGCGGGGAGAAGCTAGTCGCAGGTCACTGTTTGACCTTAGGGAGCGGGCTGGGGTGTATCTGGTGATTAGTGAGGACAGGTAGTGGGGAGCTGAGTTAGTGAGGGTTTTGTAGGTAAGGATTTTAATTTAATTCTGCAGTGGATGGGGAGCCAGTGAAGGGACTCGCAGAGGGGAGCGGCGGGTGAGGTGGATGGGAGCCAGTGAAGGGACTCGCAGAGAGGAGCAGCAGAGAGAGCGGCGGGTGAGGTGGATGAGGAGCCAGTGAAGGGACTCGCAGAGGGGAGCGGCAGAGACGGAGCGGCGGGTGAGGTGGATGGGGAGCCAGTGAAGGGACTCGCAGAGGGGAGTGGCAGAGACAGCGGTGGGTGGGGAGCCAGTGAAGGGACTCGCAGAGACAGAGCGGCAGGTGAGGTGGATTAGCCTGGCAGAGGCGTTCAGGATGGATTGTAGGGGGGAGAGGCAGGAGAGAGGGAGACAAGATAAGATATTGCAATAGTCGAGTCAGGAGATTACCAGGGCGTGTATGAGTTGTTTTGTGGTGACAGCGGTAAGAAATGGCCGAATTCTGGAAATATTACGCAGTTGGTATCGGCAGGAGGAGGAAAGAGACTGGATGTGGGGGATGAAGGAAAGAGCAGAGTCAAGAGTAGCTCCAAGACAGCGAACCTGGTTTGATGGGGAGATGGTGATACCCTCCACCATGATAGAGAAGTCAGGAGGTGGGGAGGCATTAGAGGGAGGAATTAGTAGGAGCTCTGTCTTAGACATGTTGATCTTTAGGTGGTGGGAGGCCATCCAGGAGGAGATACCAGATACAGTCGCTGACTTTGGAAAGGACAGGGGGAGAGAGATCAGGGGTAGAGAGGTAGATCTGAGTGTCATCAGCGTAGGAGGTGGCAATTAAAGCCAAAGCTATTAATGATTTTGCCCAGGGAGGAGGTGTAGATGGAAAAGGGCAGAGGACCAAGGACAGAGCCTTGAGGTACACCAACAGAGGCAATGAAGAGGAGGAGTTACCAGCAAAGGACAGAGAGAAGGACCTGTTGGATAAATAGGAGTCAACCCAAGCGAGTGCAGTGTCACAGAGACAAAGAGAGCTGAGGGTCTGCAGAAGGAGGGGGTGGTCAACAGTGTCAAAAGCAGCCGAGAGGTTAAGCAGGATGAGAATAGAATAGTGGCCGTGTTTTTTAGCAGTTAGGAGGTCGTTGGTGACTTTGGTGAGGGCAGTGTCAGTTGAGTGTAGGGGATGGAAGCCAGATTGCAGGGGGTCAAGTAGGGAATTGGAGGACAGGAAGATGGAGAGGCGGTTGAAGACTACTTTTTCTAAGAGCTTTGATGTGAAGGGAAGCAGGGATACAGGACGGTAGTTGGATGGAGAGTTGGGATCGAGGGATGGTTTCTTTAGTAAAGGGGTAACTAGCGCGTGTTTGAAGGCGGATGGAAAGGAGCCAGTGGAGAGAGATAGGTTGAAGATGTGTGTGAGAGCAGGGGTGAGGGAGGAGGAGAGGGGAGGAATTAGATGTGAGGGAATGGGGTCGAGCGGGCACGTGGTGAGATGTGAGGAGGACAATAAGGAATTGACTTCCTCCTCAGTGGCTGGGAGGAAGTGGCAGAGGGGACCTGTGGGAGTGGAGGTGGCAGATAACTATCTTGTGTTGGGATGTTGCTTCTGATAGATAGTTTTATTGAGGAAGAAATCTGCCAGGTAGCGTGTCTGGAGGGTGTGCCAGGACTGAAGCTGGCGGCGTGGGGCCTTACAGAGTCGAAGAGGAGCAAACGTGTCTAAAGCAGAGATAAGAGTGGTATTATAGTGGTCAGTGGCAGCATCAGGGCAGGTGAAGGATGAGGTGTGAGGGAGGTGGTGAAGTAGATTGGAGAATTGATGGGGATCCATGGCATGTAGATTTCTGTGAGTGTGTGTGGGGGAGCAGGGTGTTTAGGAAGTCCAGATAGGTTGAAAGAGAGAAGGTGGTGGTCACACACAAACCGAGTGACTTGTGTACGTTTCGAACAGAAGCTACGCGAGTGCCTGGTCAACGTGATGCCTTCACCCCAAAAGAACGAGCATTCGCCATGACCGAATGCAAAGCGTCATGAGTAGGGTGGGCACATCACCCGACCACTTTAATTAGATGAGGGCAAAATAGAATGTCCTTATAAAACCATTTCATGAACAAACTGGGGCTTGTTTGGGCAATAGACCAGAACCACCGGGGAGAAGGGACTGGACCTGAGAGAGGGCGTGTGAGATGGGAGCACAGCACTCCAGCTTCAAGTAAGGTTAATACACCGGAGTACAGCTCCTCCGCCCAGCAGCAGTTCTCGGGGGTCTGTAATACACCGGGGTGCAGCTCCTCCCCCAGCGGCAGCTCCCCGGGGTCTAATACACCGGGCTGCAGCTCCTCCCCCAGAAGCAGCTCCTCGGGGTCTGTAATACACCGGGGTACAGCTCCTCCCCAGCGGCAGCAACCCGGGGTCTGTAATACACCGGGGTAAAGCTCCTCCCGCAGCGGCAGCGCCCCGGGCTCTGTAATACACTGGGGTACAGCTCCTCCCCCAGCAGCAGCTCCTCGGGGTCTGTAATACATCGGGCTGCAGCTCCTCCAGCAGAAGCAGCTCCTCGGGGTCTGTAATACACCGGGGTAAAGGTCCTCCCGCAGCGGCAGCGCCCCGGGCTCTGTAATACACTGGGGTACAGCTCCTCCCCCAGCAGCAGCTCCTCGGGGTCTGTAATACATCGGGCTGCAGCTCCTCCCCCAGCAGCAGCTCCTCGGGGTCTGTAATACACCGGGGTACAGCTCCTCCCCCAGCGGCAGCACCCCAGGCTCTGTAATACACTGGGGTACAGCTCCTCCCGCAGTGGAACAGGGTCTGTAATACATCGGGCTGCAGCTACTCCCCCAGCAGCAGCTCCCCGGGGTCTGTAATACACCGGGCTACAGCTCCTCCCCAGCGGCAGCTCCTCGGGGTCTGTAATACACCGGGCTACAGCTCCGCCCCCAGCGGCAGCACCCCAGGGTCTGTAATACACCAGGGTACAGCTCCTCCCCCTGTGGCAGTGCCCCAGGGTCTAATACACCAGGGTACAGCTCTCTGCCCAGCGGCCTCAACCGGGGTCTGTAATACACCGGGCTACAGCTCCTCCCCAGCGGCAGCAACCCGGGGTCTGTAATACACCAGGGTACAGCTCCTCCCCCAGCGGCAGCAACCCGGGGTCTGTAATACACCGGGGTAAAGCTCCTCCCACAGCGGCAGCGCCCCGGGCTCTGTAATACACTGGGGTACAGCTCCTCCCCCACTGGCAGCACCCCAGGATACAGCTCCTTCCCCAGTGGCAGCACCCTAGGATACAGCTCCTTCCCCAGTGGCAGCACCCCAGGATACAGCTCCTTCCCCAGTGGCAGCGGGCCAGGGTCTGTAATACACCGGGGTACAGCTCCTCCCCCTGCGGCAGCAACCCGGGGTCTGTAATACACCGGGGTACAGCTCCTCCCCCAGTGGCAGCACCCTAGGATACAGCTCCTCCCCCAGTGGCAGCACCCTAGGATACAGCTCCTTCCCCAGTGGCAGCACCCCAGGATACAGCTCCTTCCCCAGTGGCAGCACCCTAGGATACAGCTCCTTCCCCAGTGGCAGCACCCCAGGATACAGCTCCTTCCCCAGTGGCAGCACCCCAGGATACAGCTCCTCCCCAGTGGCAGCACCCCAGGATACAGCTCCTTCCCAGTGGCAGCACCCCAGGATACAGCTCCTTCCCAGTGGCAGCACCCTAGGATACAGCTCCTTCCCCAGTGGCAGCACCCCAGGATACAGCTCCTCCCCAGTGGCAGCACCCCAGGATACAGCTCCTTCCCAGTAGCAGACCCCAGGATACTGCTCCTTCCCCAGTGCAGCACCCCAGGATACAGCTCCTTCCCAGTGGCAGCACCCCAGGATACAGCTCCTTCCCCAGTAGCAGCACCCAGGATACAGCTCCTTCCCCAGTGCAGCACCCCAGGATACAGCTCCTTCCCCAGTGGCAGCACCCAGGATACAGCTCCTCCCCAGTGGCAGCACCCCAGGATACAGCTCCTTCCCCAGTGGCAGCACCCCAGGATACAGCTCCTTCCCCAGTGGCAGCACCCCAGGATACAGCTCCTTCCCCAGTAGCAGCACCCCAGGATACAGCTCCTCCCCCAGTGGCAGCACCCTAGGATACAGCTCCTTCCCCAGTGGCAGCACCCCAGGATACAGCTCCTTCCCCAGTGGCAGCACCCCAGGATACAGCTCCTTCCCCAGTAGCAGCACCCCAGGATACAGCTCCTTCCCCAGTGGCAGCACCCCAGGATACAGCTCCTTCCCCAGTAGCAGCACCCCAGGATACAGCTCCTTCCCCAGTAGCAGCACCCCAGGATACATCTCCTTCCCCAGTGGCAGCACCCCAGGATACAGCTCCTTCCCCAGTAGCAGCACCCCAGGATACTGCTCCTTCCCCAGTGGCAGCACCCCAGGATACAGCTCCTTCCCCAGTAGCAGCACCCCAGGATACAGCTCCTTCCCCAGTGGCAGCACCCCAGGATACAGCTCCTTCCCCAGTAGCAGCACCCCAGGATACAGCTCCTCCCCCAGTGGCAGCACCCTAGGATACAGCTCCTTCCCCAGTGGCAGCACCCCAGGATACAGCTCCTTCCCCAGTGGCAGCACCCCAGGATACAGCTCCTTCCCCAGTAGCAGCACACCAGGATACTGCTCCTTCCCCAGTGGCAGCACCCCAGGATACAGCTCCTTCCCCAGTGGCAGCACCCCAGGATACAGCTCCTCCCCCAGTGGCAGCACCCCAGGATACAGCTCCTTCCCCAGTGGCAGCACCCCAGGATACAGCTCCTTCCCCAGTGCAGCACCCCAGGATACAGCTCCTTCCCCAGTAGCAGCACACCAGGATACTGCTCCTTCCCCAGTGGCAGCACCCAGGATACAGCTCCTTCCCCAGGATACAGCTCCTTCCCAGTGGCAGCACCCCAGGATACAGCTCCTTCCCCAGTAGCAGCACACCAGGATACTGCTCCTTCCCCAGTGGCAGCACCCCAGGATACAGCTCCTTCCCCAGGATACTGCTCCTTCCCCAGTGGCAGCACCCCAGGATACAGCTCCTTCCCCAGTGGCAGCACCCCAGGATACAGCTCCTCCCCCAGTGGCAGCACCCCAGGATACAGCTCCTTCCCCAGTAGCAGCACACCAGGATACTGCTCCTTCCCCAGGCAGCACCCCAGGATACAGCTCCTTCCCCAGGATACTGCTCCTTCCCCAGTGGCAGCACCCCAGGATACAGCTCCTTCCCCAGTGGCAGCACCCCAGGATACAGCTCCTTCCCCAGTAGCAGCACCCTAGGATACAGCTCCTTCCCCAGTGGCAGCACCCCAGGATACAGCTCCTTCCCCAGTGGCAGCACCCCAGGATACAGCTCCTTCCCCAGTAGCAGCACACCAGGATACAGCTCCTTCCCCAGTAGCAGCCCCCTAGGATACAGCTCCTTCCCCAGTGGCAGCACCCCAGGATACAGCTCCTTCCCCAGTGGCAGCACCCCAGGATACAGCTCCTTCCCCAGTAGCAGCACACCAGGATACTGCTCCTTCCCCAGTGGCAGCACCCCAGGATACAGCTCCTTCCCCAGGATACTGCTCCTTCCCCAGTGGCAGCACCCCAGGATACAGCTCCTTCCCCAGTGGCAGCACCCCAGGATACAGCTCCTTCCCCAGTGGCAGCACCCCGGGGTCTGTGTTCAGTTCTGATAATGCTGTAAACTAAAATAAATTGATTATATCTGACAAAATGAGTAAAGCAGCGACACGTCTTCTCCAATCAGCTCCGAAGCAGCGGCTGAGGTTAATAAGTTTTAAATCAGTCTGACTCTATACGCTGCGCTGTACACAGACCCATTAATCCATAATCACAAGAGTTGTCAATTATTCTCACACTCGATTCGTTGTCTCAGTCCCTTAAGGAAGTCCTAGCAGATCCAGCAGAGATTTTGTACTACTTTCATTCGTGGAACATTTTTCTAGCGGGACACTGTATCCCAGCCAGCCTCTCCAGTCCCGGAGCAGTAGATCAGGATGGCTGGTGCCTTCACAGGCTTTCTCAATAACGTGGTTCTATTCAGCCGCATGGGTTTGCATCTCACCTTCCACTGGAGATCAGATGTGGTGGAAGCTTTGCTTAAAGCTTGGCCGAACCTTTATATCTTTCTTGGTTTGTTCCAATTTTGAAAGTAGTTGTTTATCAGTGAACAACCACACAGGTTCAGATCACACGACTTTTTATTTCAGTGTTTGGTCCATCAACTTCTAGAGCTCTCCAGAGAATTTTCCCAGTTGCTGTCACCATGGCCACCTATTTTGGTGGATCTGTAGGGTTCATTACGTGACCTTTTAATATAGCAGACGTTTCATTGTGTCTCACGCTTTGGAGAAATCGAGCGTCCCCTGCTCTTCCACTTTCAATCAGGGTTTAAGAAGTCCTGGACCAAGCTCAGGCTCCTGGTACCAGGACATGTTAAAAGTACGCTTGGAGAGTACGGTCTAGCTAGGGTTTGAAGAAACGTCTTGATCCCTTTCTCCTTTAACAGATCTTGTCCTCCTCCTCATACTATGTTGGTTCAATGTTTTGCTCATAGAATTCAGTTATCTGTGAATTTGGCTCCTTTGCTTCATTTCTTGCAAAGCATTTCGGCTGTCTCGGCCCAGGACGTCGCCCAAGCCTTTGGGAATTTCATTTACGGTTTCTCCAATGTGGTCTTCTCCACGTGTCTTTTACCCAGATTCACCCCAAAATCCTAAGGCTTACAGCTCCCTGCACATGGTCTGACACAGGTCCTCCATTGCCGTAAAGCCTTTCTCCCTGTTGGGTTCATAGCGTTGGCCCGTTGGATGAAATGGCTTGTGTTCGAGGCCACCATTCTAGGGGGTTGTTCCCAGTAGAGGAGCACCTGCTTCCAAAGGCTTGTCCCAAAGGTGGATTGGGAGACACGTTGGCATCAGACTGGCCGAACGAGGCCTACAGGTGAAACTGGAAAAATTAGAATATGGGGCAAAAGTTCATTTATTTATTTAACCCTTTCACTGCTGAGGACGTGTGGGGAACGTCCTCATTGACTCCCAAGAGAGATAGGGGGTTCATTTGAACCCCTATATCTCCCAACTGTTGGCAGCTAGCAGGATCATGTTTTGTATCATTAGAAAGGCCAGAGCATGCCCTTTCCAATGACAAACATGACAATGTTTAAAGTAAGGAAAAAAAAGAAAAACATGTTTTTTTAAGACGTGAAATGGCTCAGCAGGGAAGGGGTTAATGCAACTTAAAGGGTGAAAGTAATATATGAGACTCATTACCTGCAAAGCGAGATCGTTCAAGCGGTGATTTGTCATAATTGTGATGATTATTAGGGATGAGCTGTTCGGTTCGATCTGTTCAGAGTTCGCATCGAACATCCGCCGTTCGACAGTTTGCGAACTTCGAACTTTTTGGGACGTTCGCCAAAAGTTCGAAAAATTTATTTTTTTTGAAAAAAGTATAAAAAATGCTTAAAAAATCTAGAAATAAAGAGTCTCTTTACTGCAGAATATTATAAGCAACGGTTTATTAGATATTGAATTAAAACGGGAATATTTTTAACATTGAAGCCCATGGGATAAAACATTCTTGTTACTAAAACATCAGGCAGACACGGCCCTCTAATCAGGCACTGTAGAGGGCAGCCTGCAGGGGCCTCCCAAGGATCCCCTCGAGGAGCATGAGTGCTGTGACTGCGGGCTAGCCGCCCGGGTGCATGTGGCAGAGACAGGCTGCGCAGGGAGGGACCCACTTCACCTGTGGCCACGGCAGACCCCCCCCCCCCCCACAACCAGGATCCAGGGAGCTCCCACTGACCACCAGGCTAAGGTAAGGTGACACATTTCTAAAAAAAATAAAATCCGAGGACATTTTTAAATGTCCCCGGGAACATAAAATAAAACCTTTTTTTTTCTTTCTCTACTTGGCTGAATGTATTTAATTATATATATTAGATACATTCAGCCAGGTAGAAGGGGTGGCATGTGGGCTGCGCGGGGTCTCGGGCAGTGGTTTGTTTATTTCTGTGTATATTTTTAGCAAATTTATAGGGGAAGGTAAGGGCAGGTAGATATACAGTGGCAAGAAAAAGTATGTGAACCCTTTGGGATTACGTGGAGTTTTGCATGAATTGGTCATAAAATGTCTCTGATCTTCATCTAAGTCACAACAATTTGAAAAACACAGTCTGCTTAAAATAATACAACACAAACATTATATGTTTTCATGTTTTTATTGAACAGAACATGTAAACATTCACAGTGCAGGGTGGAAAAAGTATGTGAACCTTTGGACTTAATAACTGGTTGACCCTCCTTTGGCAGCAATAACCTCAACCAAACGTTTCCTGTAGTTGCAGATCAGACCTGCACAACGATCTGGAGTAATTTTGGACCACTCCTCTTCACTAGACTTGTGCACCGATTTTTTTTTTTTCGGTTCGATTCGTTTGGATTTTGTATATTTTCGTTTCGGCCGATCTCCGTTTCGGTTCGTTACGTTTTCGTTTTTCATATCGACTTTTTTTCGTTATTTTAGGAAATTTTCGTGTTTTTGGGAACGTCTGTTCTCCTCGTTTCAAAGTGTCTATTCGTTTTGACGTAAACTAATGGTTTTTCGGATCCGATATTTCTGTCGATACGATAATTCTGCCATTGAGATTTCTCATGTTTTACAAGAAGGATACATTGAGATTTCTCATGTTTTACAAGAAGGATACATTGAGATTTCTCTGGTTTCCCGGGAAGGATACATTGAGATTTCTCTTGTTTTCCAGGAAGGATACATTGAGATTTCTCTGGTTTTACAAGAAGGATACATTGAGATTTCTCTGGTTTTCCAGGAAGGATACATTGAGATTTCTCTGCTTTTCCAGGAAGGATACATTGAGATTTCTCTGCTTTTCCAGGAAGGATACATTGAGATTTCTCTGCTTTTCCAGGAAGGACACATTGAGATGGGAATGATACAAAATTACAGAATCAGCGATATAACCAAAAAATACGTTGTCCGAAATTACTGAAATGGAACCGAAATTACGAATGGAGCGAAAATGATTTTAGATTTTACACATTTCTAGTCCATTCGAAAATTCCGAACAAATTTTCGTTTCGGATCTGCCGTTTTCGGATCTTAAAATTTTCGGAAAATCTGCCAAATCCGAATGCATGAATCGGGAAATTTCGTGAAAATTCCGAAACCCGAAACGCACATCCCTCCTCTTCACAAAACTGTTTCAGTGTAGCAATATTCTTGGGATGTCTGGTGTGAATCGCTCTCTTAAGGTCATGCCACAGCATTTCAATCGGGTTGAGGTCAGGACTCTGACTGGGCCACTCCAGAAGGCGTATTTTGTTTTGTTGAAGCCATTCTTTTGTTGAATTACTAGTATGCTTTGGGTCATTGTCCTGTTGCGTCACCCATCCTCTGCGGAGCTTCAGTTGGCGGACAGATGGTCTTACGTTTTCCTGATAAACTCTGGAATTTTTCCATCAATGACAACAATCCGTCCAGGCCCTGAGGCAGCAAAGCAGCCCCAAACCATGATGCTCCCTCCGCCATGTTTTACAGTGGGGATGAGGTTTTGATGTTGGTGTGCTGTGCCTTTTTTTATCCACACATACAGGGTTATCCAAAGAGATCCGAATTGCTTGAGAAAGGTAACCGAACGCTGAAAATCAGCGTTCGGTTACCTTTCCTGGCCATTCGGCTATCCAGAGAGCAGGCAATTCGCCAAATCCTGGCGAATTGCCTGAACATACGGTGCCTGTTCGGTGCCTGTTCGAGGGCAGTGAATCCCCATAGAGAAGCACTGCTTCGGCTATTCAGAGAACACAAACCGGCAGTGAAAGGTTCCCGAAATGCCCTGCCATTTGGTGGTTTAATTCGGCAGGTTTATTCAGGCGAATCCCATAGGCTTCAATGTTAAAAATATTCCCGTTTTAATTCAATATCTAATAAACCGTTCATTATAAAATTCTGCCGTAAAGAGTCTCTTTTATTTATAGATTTTTTTTTAGGATATTTTAAGCATTTTTCTGAATTTGTTTTTTTTTTTTAAAAGTCAGATTTTTTTTTTTAAAGTTTACTTATTTTTTCTGTAACAGCCCTTTTTATTATCATTCCCTGGATCTCATATGTCAATTTCAGACATTTTCGCTCAGTAGTTTCTTTGCAAACAGCGTTTCATTTTCAATCATTCAAACAAACTATTTTGCCAATTTATTCACTGCCTCGTCTGCGGTGTCAGCTGCTTCGGCTGTGTGCGATCGGCTCCTGCTCGGGCTTTTTCCGTGGTTTTCAGCAGGTTAATCCAGATGTTTTTGGGGGTTTTCGGCGTGCATTCGCTGGGTTTTGCGGTTCGTTTTCGGCGGGTTTGCGGCAGCTTTTCCCTGCAATTCGGGGACCCTGTGGTGCTTGCTGAATACACCGCAGGGTCACCGAAATGGGATCGGCAAAAGGAACCAAATTGAAGAGAACGAAGAGTCACCGAACGTGCGGTGACTTTTCGAATTTCTTTGAATAACCCTGATAGTGTTGTGTGTTTTTTCCAAACAACTCAATTTTGGTTTCATCTGTCCACAGAATATTTTGCCAGTAGTGCTGTGGAACATCCAGGTGCTCTTTTGCAAACTTCAAACGTGCTGCAATATTCTTTTTGGACAGCAATGGCTTCCTCCGTGGTGTCCTCCCATGTACTCCATTCTTGTATAATGTTTTCCTTATTGTAGATGTGTCAACAAAAATGTTAGCATGTGCCAGAGATTTCTGTAAGTCTTTAGCTGACATTCTAGGATTCTTCTTTACCTCATTAAGCATTCTGTGCTGTGCTCTTGCAGTCAACTTTACAGGACGACCACGCCTAGGGAGAGTAGCAACCGTGCTTAACTTTCTCCATTTGTAGACAGTCTGTCTTACCATGGACACATGAACATCAAGGCTTTTGGAGATACTTTTGTAACCCTTTCCAGCTTCATGCAAGTCAACAATTCTTGATCATAGGTCTTCTGAGAGCTCTTTTCTGCGAGGCATGGTTCACATCAGGCAGTGCTTCTTGAAACCAGTAAACCCAAAACTGGTGTGTGTTTTTAAAGGGCAGGACCGCTTTCAGCAACACATCCAATAATATCACACTGATTGGACTCAAGGTTGGCTCACTCCTGGCTCCAATTAGCTCTTGGAGAAGTCATTAGGCTAGGGGTTCACATACTTTTTCCACCCTGCACTGTGAATGTTTACATGTTCTGTTCAATAAACACATGAAAACATATAATGTTTGTGTTATATTATTTTAAGCAGACTGTGTTTTTCAAATTATGACTTAGATGAAGATCAGAGCACATTTTATGACCAATTCATGCAAAACTGCACTTAATCCCAAAGGGTTCACATACTTTTTCTTGCCACTGTGTATATATCTATATTCTTATAAATATATATATCCAGACTTGTATTACACACACATTTTGGCAACTAATATATATATTCTCTGCTCTGTCGGGTTCAACATTTCTTCTGGAGGGATCAGCCAAATGGGGGGGGGCGTATGTAGTTGAGATTGTCCACATGCCACCCTCCCCATGTGCGTATGTGTATATATGGTCTGAGGTCTGTGGGTGGGTGGGTGTATGTATATTATATATATATATATCTGCGTGTTGATATATACATATATATAGGTCTGCGTGTTGATATATACGTATATGTCTGTGTGTGGTATCAATGCATCCCTACTCTATACACGGCGCTCTGTGTCCCTATAATATATATGATCAGGGGTTACCTTTTGTTATATTTTTATACTATTCCTATTAAATTAACATAAATTTTGATGTATTTTATTCAGTAGAAACTTTGTTTTGCCTATATAACATGTGCTTTGTTAAAATAAAACGGTTTTGTGTGTACATTTTAATTTAGTGGATTCCTGTCCAGTGCGGTGAGAAGCAAACGTAATGCAGTGTAGACACAAGCTGCGAGGCGGAGTGGAGTGAAGTCAAGCCTGCAAAATGTTTGCTTCTCTTCTGTTCGCTATGCTGTGCGTCGTTACATGCTCAGTGTGTCTCAGCCTTTATTCCCGCATCGCTAGCTTACTGAATCAGTTTGTATACTTGTTACTGATCCTGCTTGTTCTGAGGACCCGATCTGTTGCCGACTTTGCCTACCATTTGACTATTCTCTGTGTATTCCCTGCCTGTTCTGTTTGCTTCCTGTTGTTACTGGTGTGCGCCGATTCTCACCATATACAGTAGCGTAGTACAAGTGCCTAAACATTGCTGACCCGGTTTTGTTATAGCTGCTGATGTAACTGAATAGATCGGGGATCTCTTCTGCATTACCAAAACCTCCACCACTGCACTCTTCCACAATACCACAGAGGGGTTACGGTGTGAAGGCACTTGCTGCCACCAAAGGCACAATATTTGGGTGCACTGCCACTGACGCCTATACCAGATTCATATCATTTTAATATTGGACCGCAGGGTCCAACCCTGCACTCTTCCACAATACCACAGAGGGGTTACGGTGTGACGGCACTGTTGCCGACACTAAAGGCCCAATTTTAAAGCTCCTATTGTTACTTTAATCCAAAACCTGCATAAATTTCACCATAATTTAGCCAAAAAATCACTAAACTTGTTCTGCGTGTCCTCAAATGTCTCCTCTTTTCATATTGGCTGCCGCCCCAAGCAGTTGTTTATGAATAGATTTAAGGAAAACCATTTACCGTCATTTGAAATGTCATTTTTTTGTTTTTAAATGTTTCTATACATCCTAGAAATCTGCCACTTCACGGGCAGGTTATGGGGACCTCCTAGGCACGATATTTGAAGGAATTTTTCGTTTTTATTCTTAACCCTTATTTCATGGAAAACTCACTGTTCCTTTTAAAAACGTTGTTTTTTTTAAAAAAAAATAATAATTTGTCCTTGTTTCCTGTCCCCCAGGGCACTACCCAGACCCCCATACACCTTTTATGGCAAATATCTAGCATATATGCCCTCTTGGAGGGCACTCTAAAAACCGAACGTTCGGGTGCCATTGACTTGCATTGAGTTTGGTTCGTGTTCGCGTTTGAACTCGAACTTTTGAAATTGTTCGAATGCAAACCAAACACGGGGGTGTTCGGCTCATCCCTAATGATTATGGTTACAGCTCATGAAAACCCCAAATCCACAATCTCAGAAAATGAGAATATTCCATGCAATCAATAAAACAAGGATTGTACATAGAACAATATGGGACCTCTGAAAAGTATAAGCTGCAGATGTACTCAGTGCTTGGTTTGCAGCAATTCCTGCCTCAATGCGGCAATGTGACATGGAAGCTATCAGCCTGTGACACTGCTGAGGTGTTATGGAAGACCAGGATGCTTCAATAGTGGCCTTCAGCTCTTCTGCATTGTCCCGTCTCATGTCTCTCATCTTTCTCTTGGCATAGATTCTCTATGGGGTTCAGGTCAGGTGAGTTTTCTGGCCAATCAAGCACAGTAATCCCACGGTCATTGAAGCAGGTTTTGGTGCTTTTGGCAGTGTGGGCAGGTGCCAAGTCCTGCTGGAAAATGAAGTCAGCATCCCCATAAAGCTCGTCTGCAGAAGGAAGTATGAAGTACTCCAAAATCTCCTGCATTGACCCTGAACATAAGCACAGTGGACCAACACCAGCAGATGACATGGCTCCCTAAATCAACACAGACTGTGGAAACGTCACATTGGACTTCAAGTATCTTGCAGTATGTGCCTCTCCATTCTTCCTCCATACTCTGGCTCCTTGGTTTCCAAATGAGATGCAAAAGTTGCTCTCATCAGAAAAGAGGACGTTGGAGCCACTGAGCAACAGACCAGGTGTGTTTTTCTTTAGCCCAGGTAAGACGTTTCTGATGTTGTTTGTTGTTCAGGAGAGGCTTGACAAGAGGAATACGACATTTGAAGCCCATGTCCAGGATGTGTCTGTGTGTGGTGGCTCTTGATGCAATGACTCCAGCCTCAGTCCACTCCTTGTGAAAGTCCCCAACATTTTGAATGGCCTTTTCCTGACAATCCTCTCCAGGCTGCGGTCATCCCTGCTGCTTGTGCGCCTCTTTCTTCCACATAACTTTCTATTAATGTGCTTTGATACAGCACTTTGGGAACATCCAGCTTCTTTTGCAATGACCTCTTGAGGATTTCCCTCCTTATGGAGGGGGTCAATGATGGTTTTCTGCACAACTGTCAGGTCAGCGTCTTTCCCATGATTGTGATTCCTACTGAACCAGACTGAGAGACCATTTAAAGGCTCAGGAACCCTTTGCAGGTGTTATGGCTTCATTAGCTGATTAGAGTGGGACACTTTGAGCCTAGAATATATTGCACCGCATCACAATATTCTCATTTTCTGAGATTGTGGATTTGGGCTTTTCGTGAGCTGTAACCAGAATCCTCACAATTATCACAAATCACTGCTTGATTTATCTCGCTTTGCATGAAACGAGTCTCATATATTACTTTCACCTTTTAAGTTGTATTAAAGAAACAAATAAACTTTTGCCCCATATTCTAATCTTTCCAGTTTCACCTGTATATTCTGTGTTAATGTGCGGCCGGATCTGTGGGACCCTAAGGTTTATAGTAATGGCCTTCTGCAATGTACACTCTTGTGGTTTTCTCCAGACAACGTACCATTTTTTCCTCCTTGGCTGGGGGGCTCCGGAGAAACAAGCACAGGGGTGCAAATAGAATGTCCACAATTCCAATGATGGTCATCAGCCAGGGGAACCCGATGGATTTGGCGATTGCTCCTCCCGCAGATGGACCTGTGGAGCAAAAAAAAAACTTAGAAGGTGCAAAAGGACGGAGTTTCCAAATTAAAACGTGGGACGGAGGCGACCAGCGCGAGGGAGAGGAGGGGGGGGGGTAAATCCAGGTAAAAGACACTCGGAGACCTCGCACAATTAAATTACTATAAATTGTACCATTTATCACCTTGTATCTGCTGCCCCTCCCCCGCATTCTGCAAAAACTATATGCTTTCTATTGAATATGTCCCCTGCCTTTTACACCCAGTCCCCCTCACCTCCACCCCTAAACTTTGCCAATGCACACAACACTCAACCCCTCTGCCGAATCGCTTTCAATCGCCCTAAACCCTCGGCTCATGCAGTGCACACTGCACCCATAAACCTCAGCAAAATCTCCCTATATCCTCCCACCTCGGCTCATGCAGTGCACACTGCACCCATAAACCTCAGCAGAATCTCCCTATATCCTCCCACCTCGGCTCATGTAGTGCACACTGCACCCATAAACCTCAGCAGAATCTTCCTATATCCTCTCACCTCGGCTCATGCAGTGCACACTGCACCCATAAACCTCAGCAGAATCCTATATCCTCCCACCTCGGCTCATGCAGTGCACACTGCATCCATACATCTCGACAAAATCTCCCTATACCCTCCCACCTCGGCTCATGCAGTGCACACTGCGCCCATAAACCTCAGCAGAATCTTCCTATATCCTCCCACCTCGGCTCATGCAGTGCACACTGCACCCATAAACCTCAGCAGAATCTCCCTATATCCTCCCACCTTGGCTCATGCAGTGCACACTGCACCCATAAACCTCAGCAGAATCTTCCTATATCCTCCCACCTCTGCTCATGCAGTGCACACTGCACCCATAAACCTCAGCAGAATCTCCCTATATCCTCCCACCTCGGCTCATGCAGTGAACACTGCACACACAAACCTCAGCAGAATCTTCCTATTTCCTCCCACCTCTGATCATGCAGTGCACACTGCACCCATAAACCTCAGCAGAATCTCCCTATATCCTCCCACCTCGGCTCCTGCAGTGCACACATAAACCTCAGCAGAATCTCCCTATATTCTCCCACCTCGGCTCATGCAGTGCTCACTGCGCCCATAAACCTCAGCAGAATCTTCCTATATCCTCCCACCTCGGCTCATGCAGTGCACACTGCACCCATAAACCTCAGCAGAATCTCCCTATATTCTCCCACCTCGGCTCATGCAGTGCACACTGCACACACAAACCTCGGCAGAATCTTCCTATATCCTCCCACCTCGGCTCATGCAGTGAACACTGCACCCATAAACCTCAGCAGAATCTCCCTATATCCTCCCACCTCGGCTCATGCAGTGCACACTGCACCCATAAACCTCAGCAGAATCTCCCTATATCCTCCCACCTCGGCTCATGCAGTGCACACTGTACCCATAAACCTCAGCAGAATCCTATATCCTCCCACCTCGGCTCATGCAGTGCACACTGCGCCCATAAACCTCAGCAGAATCTCCCTATATCCTCCCACCTCGGCTCATGCAGTGCACACTGCACCCATAAACCTCAGCAGAATCCTATATCCTCCCACCTCGGCTCATGCCGTGCACACTGCACCCATAAACCTCAGCAGAATCTCCCTATATCCTCCCACCTCGGCTCATGCAGTGCACCCATAAACCTCAGCAAAACATCCCTATATCCTCCCACCTCGGCTCATGCAGTGCACACTGCACCCATAAACCTCAGCAGAATCTTCCTATATCCTCCCACCTCGGCTCATGCAGTGCACACTGCACCCATAAACCTCAGCAAAATCTCCCTATATCTCTCCACCTCGGCATGCGTAGTGCACACTGCACCATAAACCTCAGCAAAATCTTCCTATATCCTCTCACCTCGGCCATGCAGTGCACACTGCACCCATAAACCTCAGCAGAAATCTCTATATATCCTCCCACCTCGGCTCATGCAGTGCACACTGCATCCATACATCTCGACAAAATCTCCCTATACCTCTCACCCTCAGCTCAAAGTGCACAGCTGCGCCCATAAACCTCAGCAAAATCTCCTATATCCTGCCACCTCGGCTTCATGCAGTGCACACTGCACCCATAAACCTCAGCAGAATCTCCCTATATCCTCCCACCAACCTGGCTCATGCAGTGCACAGTGCACCCATAAACTCTCAGCAGAATCTTCCTATATCCTCCCACCCTGCTCATGCAGTGCAACACTGCACCCATAAACCAGCAGAATCTCCCTAATATCCTCCTACCCGGCTCATGCAGTGAACACTGCACATACAAACCTCAGGCAGAATCTCCTATTTCCTCCCACCTCGGATCATGCAGTGCTCACTACCATAAACCCAGCAGAATACTAAATCCTCCCACCTCATGCTGTGCATCATAAACTCAGCAGAATCTCCCTATATTCCTCCCACCTCGGCTCATGCAGTGCACACATAAACCTCACAGCAGAATTCCCTATATTCCCACCTCGGCTCATGCAGTGCTCACTGCGCCCATAACCTCAGCAGAATCTTCCTATATTCTCCCACCGGCTCATGCAGTGCACACTGCACACATAAACCTCAGCAGAATCTCCCTATTCTCCCACCTCGGCTCATGCAGTGCACACTGCACATAAACCTCGGCAGAATCTTCCTATATCCTCCCACCTCGGCTCATGCAGTGCACACTGCACCCATAAACCTCAGCAGAATCTCCCTATATCCTCCCACCTCGGCTCATGCAGTGCACACTGCACCCATAAACCTCAGCAGAATCTCCCTATATCCTCCCACCTCGGCTCATCATGCAGTGCACACTGTACCCATAAACCTCAGCAGAATCCTATATCCTCCCACCTCGGCTCATGCAGTGCACACTGCGCCCATAAACCTCAGCAGAATCTCCCTATATCCTCCACCTCGGCTCATGCAGTGCACACTGCACCCATAAATCTCAGCAGAATCCTATATCCTCTCACCACTGGCTCATGCCGTGCACACTGCACCCATAAACCTCAGCAGAATCTCCCTATATCCTCCCACCTCGGCTCATGCAGTGCACCCATAAACCTCAGCAAAATCATCCCTATATCCTCCTCCACCTCGGCTCATGCAGTGCACACTGCACCATAAACCTCAGCAGAATCTTCCTAATCCTCCCACCTCGGCTCATGCAGTGCACACTGCACCCATAAACCTCAGCAAAATCTCCCTATATCCTCCCACCTCGGCTCATGCAGTGCACACTGCACCCATAAACCTCAGCAGAATCTCCCTATATCCTCCCACCTCGGCTCATGCAGTGCACACTGTACCCATAAACCTCAGCAGAATCTCCCTATATTCTCCCACCTCGGCTCATGCAGTGCACACTGCACACACAAACCTCAGCAGAATCTCCCTATATCCTCCCACCTCGGCTCATGCAGTGCACACTGTACCCATAAACCTCAGCAGAATCTCCCTATATTCTCCCACCTCGGCTCATGCAGTGCACACTGCACACACAAACCTCAGCAGAATCTTCCTATTTCCTCCCACCTCGGCTCATGCAGTGACACTGCACACACATAAACCTCAGCAGAATCTCCCTATATCCTCCCACCTCGGCTCATGCAGTGCACACTGCACCCATAAACCTCAGCAGAATCTCCCTATATCCTCCCACCTCGGCTCATGCAGTGAACACTGCACACACAAACCTCAGCAGAATCTTCCTATTTCCTCCCACCTCGGATCATGCAGTGCACACTGCACCCATAAACCTTAGCAGAATCTCCCTATATCCTCCCACCTCGGCTCCTGCAGTGCACACATAAACCTCAGCAGAATCTCCCTATATTCTCCCACCTCGGCTCATGCAGTGCTCACTGCGCCCATAAACCTCAGCAGAATCTTCCTATATCCTCCCACCTCGTCTCATGCAGTGCACACTGCACCCATAAACCTCAGCAGAATCTCCCTATATTCTCCCACCTCGGCTCATGCAGTGCACACTGCACACACAAACCTCGGCAGAATCTTCCTATATCCTCCCACCTCGGCTCATGCAGTGCACACTGCACCCATAAACCTCAGCAGAATCTCCCTATATCCTCCCACCTCGGCTCATGCAGTGCACACTGCACCCATAACCTCAGCAGAATCTCCCTATATCCTCCCACCTCGGCTCATGCAGTGCACACTGTACCCATAAACCTCAGCAGAATCCTATATATCCTCCCACCTCGCGCTCATGCAGTGCACACTGCACCCATAAACCTCAGCAGAATCTCCCTATATCCTCCCACCTCGGCTCATGCAGTGCACACTGCACCCATAAACCTCAGCAGAATCCTATATCCTCCCACCTCGGCTCATGCCGTGCACACTGCACCCATAAACCTCAGCAGAATCTCCCTATATCCTCCCACCTCGGCTCATGCAGTGCACCCATAAACCTCAGCAAAATCTCCCTATATCCTCCCACCTCGGCTCATGCAGTGCACACTGCACCCATAAACCTCAGCAGAATCTTCCTATATCCTCCCACCTCGGCTCATGCAGTGCACACTGCACCCATAAACCTCAGCAAAATCTCCCTATATCCTCCCACCTCGGCTCATGCAGTGCACACTGCACCCATAAACCTCAGCAGAATCTCCCTATATCCTCCCACCTCGCTCATGCAGTGCACACTGTACCCATAAACCTCAGCAGAATCTCCCTATATCCTCCCACCTCGGCTCATGCAGTGCACACTGCACACACAAACCTCAGCAGAATCTTCCTATTTCCTCCCACCTCGGCTCATGCAGTGCACACTGCACCCATAAACCTCAGCAGAATCTCCCTATATCCTCCCACCTCGGCTCATGCAGTGCACACTGCACCCATAAACCTCAGCAGAATCTCCCTATATCCTCCCACCTCGGCTCATGCAGTGAACACTGCACACACAAACCTCAGCAGAATCTTCCTATTTCCTCCCACCTCGGATCATGCAGTGCACACTGCACCCATAAACCTCAGCAGAATCTCCTATATCCTCCCACCTCGGCTCCTGCAGTGCACACATAACCTCAGCAGAATCTCCCTATATTCTCCCACCTCGGCTCATGCAGTGCTCACTGCGCCCATAAACCTCAGCAGAATCTTCCTATATCCTCCCACCTCGGCTCATGCAGTGCACACTGCACCCATAAACCTCAGCAGAATCTCCCTATATTCTCCCACCTCGGCTCATGCAGTGCTCACTGCACCCAAAACCTCAGCAGAATCTTCCTATATCCTCCCACCTCGGCTCATGCAGTTCACACTGCACCCATAAACCTCAGCAGAATCTCCCTATATTCTCCCACCTCGGCTCATGCAGTGCACACTGCACACACAAACCTCGGCAGAATCTTCCTATATCCTCCCACCTCGGCTCATGCAGTGACACTGCACCCATAAACCTCAGCAGAATCTCCCTATATCCTCCCACCTCGGCTCATGCAGTGCACACTGCACCCATAAACCTCAGCAGAATCTCCCTATATCCTCCCACCTCGGCTCATGCAGTGCACACTGTACCCATAAACCTCAGCAGAATCCTATATCCTCCCACCTCGGCTCATGCAGTGCACACTGCACCCATAAACCTCAGCAGAATCCTATATCCTCCCACCTCGGCTCATGCCATGCACACTGCACCCATAAACCTCAGCAGAATCTCCCTATATCTCCCACCTCGGCTCATGCAGTGCACCCATAAACCTCAGCAAAATCTCCCTATATCCTCCCACCTCGGCTCATGCAGTGCACACTGCACCCATAAACCTCAGCAGAATCTTCCTATATCCTCCCACCTCGGCTCATGCAGTGCACACTGCACCCATAAACCTCAGCAAAATCTCCCTATATCCTCCCACCTCGGCTCATGCAGTGCACACTGCACCCATAAACCTCAGCAGAATCTCCCTATATCCTCCCACCTCGGCTCATGCAGTGCACACTGTACCCATAAACCTCAGCAGAATCTCCCTATATTCTCCCACCTCGGCTCATGCAGTGCACACTGCACACACAAACCTCAGCAGAATCTTCCTATTTCCTCCCACCTCGGCTCATGCAGTGCACACTGCACCCATAAACCTCAGCAGAATCTCCCTATATCCTCCCACCTCGGCTCATGCAGTGCACACTGCACCCATAAACCTCAGCAGAATCTCCCTATATCCTCCCACCTCGGCTCATGCAGTGAACACTGCACACACAAACCTCAGCAGAATCTTCCTATTTCCTCCCACCTCGGATCATGCAGTGCACACTGCACCCATAAACCTCAGCAGAATCTCCCTATATCCTCCCACCTCGGCTCCTGCAGTGCACACATAAACCTCAGCAGAATCTCCCTATATTCTCCCACCTCGGCTCATGCAGTGCACACTGCACACACAAACCTCGGCAGAATCTTCCTATATCCTCCCACCTCGGCTCATGCAGTGAACACTGCACCCATAAACCTCAGCAGAATCTCCCTATATCCTCCCACCTCGGCTCATGCAGTGCACACTGCACCCATAAACCTCAGCAGAATCTCCCTATATCCTCCCACCTCGGCTCATGCAGTGCACACTGTACCCATAAACCTCAGCAGAATCCTATATCCTCCCACCTCGGTTCATGCAGTGCACACTGCACCCATAAACCTCAGCAGAATCTCCCTATATCCTCCCACCTCGGCTCATGCAGTGCACACTGCACCCATAAACCTCAGCAGAATCCTATATCCTCCCACCTCGGCTCATGCCGTGCACACTGCACCCATAACCTCAGCAGAATCTCCCTATATCCTCCCACCTCGGCTCATGCAGTGCACCCATAAACCTCAGCAAAATCTCCCTATATCCTCCCACCTCGGCTCATGCAGTGCACACTGCACCCATAAACCTCAGCAGAATCTTCCTATATCCTCCCACCTCGGCTCATGCAGTGCACACTGCACCCATAAATCTCAGCAAAATCTCCCTATATCCTCCCACCTCGGCTCATGCAGTGCACACTGCACCCATAAACCTCAGCAGAATCTCCCTATATCCTCCCACCTCGGCTCATGCAGTGCACACTGTACCCATAAACCTCAGCAGAATCTCCCTTTATTCTCCCACCTCGGCTCATGCAGTGCACACTGCACACACAAACCTCAGCAGAATCTTCCTATTTCCTCCCACCTCGGCTCAAGCAGTGCACACTGCACCCATAAACCTCAGCAGAATCTCCCTATATCCTCCCACCTCGGCTCATGCAGTACACACTGCACCCATAAACCTCAGCAGAATCCTAGATCCTCCCACCTCGGCTCATGCAGTGCACACTGCACCCATAAACCTCAGCAGAATCTCCCTATATCCTCCCACCTCGGCTCATGCAGTGCACACTGCACCCATAAACCTCAGCAGAATCTTCCTATATCCTCCCACCTCGGCTCATGCAGTGCAAACTGCACCCATAAACCTCAGCAGAATCTCCCTATATCCTCCCACCTCGGCTCATGCAGTGCACACTGCACCCATAAACCTCAGCAGAATCCTATATCCTCCCACCTCGGCTCATGCAGTGCACACTGCACCCATAAACCTCAGCAGAATCTCCCTATATCCTCCCACTTCGGCTCATGCAGTGCACACTGCACCCATAAACCTAAGCAGACTCTTCCTATATCCTCCCACCTCGGCTCATGCAGTGCACACTGCACCCATAAACCTCAGCAGAATCTCCCTATAACCTCCCACCTCTGCTAATGCAGTGCACACTGCATACATAATCTCCCTATATCCTCCCCTCCTCGGCTAATGCAGTCACACTGCACACAGAATATCCCTGTATCCTCCCATCTCGGCTCATGCAGTGCACACTGCAGAATCTCCCTGTATCCTCCCATCTCGGCTCATGCAGTGCACACTGCACGCAGAATCTCCCTGTATCCTCCCACCTCGGCTCATGCAGTGCACACTGCACCCATAAACCTCAGCAGAATCTCCCTATATCCTCCTACCTCGGCTCATGCAGTGCACACTGCACCCATAAACCTCAGCAGAATCCTATATCCTCCCACCTCGACTCATGCTGTGCACCCATAAACCTCAGCAGAATCTCCCTATATTCTCCCACCTCGGCTCATGCAGTGCTCACTGCACCCATAAACCTCAGCAGAATCTCCCTATATTCTCCCACCTCGGCTCATGCAGTGCTCACTGCACCCATAAACCTCAGCAGAATCTTCCTATTTCCTCCCACCTCGACTCATGCAGTGCGCAGTGCACCCATAAACCTCAGCAGAATCTCCCTATATCCTCCCACTTCGGCTCATGTAGTGCACACTGCACCCATAAACCTCAGCATAATCTCCCTATATCCTCCCACCTCAGCTCATGCAGTGCACACTGCATCCATAAACCCCAGCAGAATCTCCCTATATCATCCCACCTCGGCTCATGCAGTGCACACTGAATGCAGATTCTCCCTATATCCTCCCACCTTAGCTAATGCAGTGCACACTGCACACAGAATCTCCCTATATCCTTCCCCTCCTCGGCTAATGCAGTGCACGCTGCACACAGAATCTCCCTATATCCTCCCCTCCTCGGCTAATGCAGTCACACTGCACACAGAATATCCCTGTATCCTCCCATCTCGGCTCATGCAGTGCACACTGCAGAATCTCCCTGTATCCTCCCACCTCTGCTCATGCAGTGCGCACTGCATGCAGAATCTCCCTGTAACCTCGCCCACCTCAGCTCATGCAGTGTACACTGCACCCATAAACCTCAGCAGAATCTTCCTATATCGTCCCATCTCGGCTCATGCAGTGCACCCATAAACCTCAGCAGAATCTCGCTGCATCCACCCACCTCGGCTCATGCAGTGGACACTGCACGCATAATCTCCCTATATCCTCCCACCTCGGCTCGTGCAGTGCACCCATAAACCTCAGCAGAATCTCCCTATATCCTCCCACCTCGGCTCATGCAGGGCACCCATAAACCTTAGCAGAATCTCCTTATATCCTCCCACCTCGGCTCATGCAGTGTACACTGCACACAGAAACTCCCTATATCCTCCCACCTCGGCTCATGCAGTGCACACTGCACCCATAAACCTTAGCAGAATCTCCCTATACCCTCCCACCTCGGCTCATGCAGTGCACACTGCACACATAAACCCCCTATATCCTCCCACCTCGGCTCATGTAGTGCACACTGCACCCATAAACCTCAGCAGAATCTCCCTATATCCTCCCACCTCGGCTCATGCAGTGCACACTGCACCCATAAACCGCAGCAGAATCTCCCTATATCCTCCACCTCGCTCATGCAGTGCACACTGCACCCATAAACCTCAGCAGAATCTCCCTATATCCTCCCACCTCGGCTCATGCAGTGCACACTGCACCCATAAACCTCAGCAGAATCTCCCTATATCCTCCCACCTCGGCTCATGCAGTGCACACTGCACCCATAAACCTCAGTAGAATCTTCCTATATCCTCCCACCTCGGCTCATGCAGTGCACCATAAACCTCAGAATCTCCCTATATCCTCCCAACGCGGCTCATGCAGTGCACACTGCATGCAGAATATCCTGTATCCTCCCATCTCGGCTCATGCAGTGCACACTGCAGAATTCCCTGCATCCTCCCATCTCGGCTCATGCAGTGCACACTGCACGCAGAATCTCCCTGTATCCTCCCACCTCGGCTCATGCAGTGCACACTGCACGCAGAATCTCACTGTATCCTCTCACCTCGGCTCCTGCAATGTACACTGCACACAGAATCTCCCTATATCCTCCCACCTCAGCTCATGCAGTGCACACTGCACCCATAAACCTCAGCAGAATCTCCCTATAACCTCCCACCTCTGCTAATGCAGTGTACACTGCATTCAGAATCTCCCTGTATCCTCCCACCTCGGCTCATGCAGTGTACACTGCAGAATCTCCCTGTATCCTCCCCCCTCGGCTCATGCAGTGCACACTGCATGCAGAATCTCCCTGTATCTTCCCACCTCTGCTCATGCAGTGCGCACTGCATGCAGAATCTCCCTGTAACCTCGCCCACCTCAGCTCATGCAGTGCACACTGCACCCATAAGCCTCAGCAGAATCTCCCTGCATCCACCCACCTCGGTTAATGCAGTGCACACTGCACACAGAAACTCCCTATATCCGTCCACCTCGGCTCATGCAGTGCACACTGCACACATAATCTCCCTATATCCTCCCACCTCGGCTCATGCAGTGCACACTGCACACAGAAACTCCCTATATCCTCCCACCTCGGCTCATGCAGTGCACACTGCACGCAGAATCTCCCTGTATCCACCCACCTCTGAATGAATTAACATCTTGAATGTAGGTTCAGTTGCTAAAATGCATTTTTTACCAGACTGGATTTATTTAGACACAGTTTAAATCTTACCCAGTGCGAATCCCATGCAGAAGGCAACGTCGGCGATGGCATAAACGCTGCCATAAACAGAAATGTGCCGCAGATCTACCAGGTAGCCCATGATTGGCATCATGGAGGAGTCCACCATTCCTGTGTGCGATAAAAGAACACGACGCTCTGTCTCCAGATCTTTGTATTCATTTCTGCTGAGACGCTGCTGGGAGGAGGAGACCAGCCCCATGAATCCAAGCAAGAAAATGGCAAAACTTACCAATGGCAAAGCCAACGCCAAAGTTTGGTGCAATTAGGCCATAGATGTTTTTTGCAAAAGGCACCTATAAGGAAAAAAATACATATAAAACCCTTTGCTCTGAAAGCTGCTTCTCCTGGTTAAAGAATGAGAACATCCAGGGGTGGTGGGAATGGGGACCTTCTGCGGCTGGGAATTATTTCAGTCTCTAAGGCTGGGGTCAGACGAACACAGTGTTAACGTCCGTGTAGCCGCACTTTAGTGCGTCCGTGGTAGCAGATAATCATCACCAATGGAGCCCCACACAGGAAGTACGTCCACACTACGGACGCGGCAAACGGACGCAGGTTAGGCAAGAACGTCAAACCATTAGGACGGACGTGCGGAGTGCGCAACGTCCGCATAGCTGTGTGTGTGAGATGGATCGTGGTCAGACGGACGGCATTTATACGTCCAACATTTTTGACGGACAAAATGGATTTTCAATTTAATTTATTTTCCCTCCTACATCCGTCAAAAACAGGCCGTGTGGCCACTACTGCGTCTTCCGTCAAAAAGTGCGCCCGTACTGCATGGCGCACAGTCCGTAGAAAACGCGCTCGTCTGACCCTAGCTAAGGGGGTGGGCAATCTAGCCACATAGACCACGTTACTGACCTGGTCCTGGCATGCTGCCCCCCCCCCGCTGTCCATGGAATCTGTGAGAGCCCTTCACAGCAGAAGACCCCCCCCCCAAGCACAGCCGGCCATGGTTTCCTCTACTTTATTAAACTGAATAATTGGGGGGGGGGTGTCCTGCCCATAGAGTTTGTAAACCCTGCAGAATGTCGCCCATAGAGTTTGTGAACCCTGCAGAATGTCGCCCATAGAGTTTGTAAACCCTGCAGAATGTCGCCCATAGAGTTTGTGAACCCTGCAGAATGTCGCCCATAGAGTTTGTAAACCCTGCAGAATGTCGCCCATAGAGTTTCTAAACCCTGCAGAATGTCGCCCATAGAGTTTGTAAACCCTGCAGAATGTCGCCCATAGAGTTTGTGAACCCTGCAGAATGTCGCCCATAGAGTTTGTAAACCCTGCAGAATGTCGCCCATAGAGTTTCTAAACCCTGCAGAATGTCGCCCATAGAGTTTGTGAACCCTGCAGAATGTCGCCCATAGGGTTTGTGAACCCTGCAGAATGTCGCCCATAGGGTTTGTGAACCCTGCAGAATGTCGCCCATAGGGTTTGTAAACCCTGCAGAATGTCGCCCATAGAGTTTGTGAACCCTGCAGAATGTCGCCCATAGGGTTTGTGAACCCTGCAGAATGTCGCCCATAGGGTTTGTGAACCCTGCAGAATGTCTTGCCCATAGGGTTTGTGAACTCTGCAGAACAGAACCGTAGCTAGCTCTTACTACACCCGAGGCAAGAACGGAAAATTGTGCGCCCTCACGTTACTGTGAGTTTTATTGCTCTGTGATACACTTATACTGTTCACACCGCACATTACTGTGAGTTTATTAGCTGTGTGGAGCACTGTGAAACGCTCTTGGGGGCAAATCCTGTTTCTTTTATTTTTACCTTATTTGCTCCCCTCCCCTAGAAAGAAAAATACTTTATTTGGCATCCATAAAAACAATTATTTATTTCTTCCCCCCCCCCTCCCCAGAATAAAATTTAAAAAAGCATTAATTTGCCTTCCAGTTAGGGAAACTTAATGAATTTTTTATAATTTTTATTCTGGGGGGCAAATAAAGGGGAGGCTGGCTAAGGAAAATAAATAAATTTTGTATGGAGGGGTTATTTTTTATGCAGCAGGGCCAGGTGACCTCACTTACAAGGTCTGGTGCTGCTCAGCTGAGGGCTCCTTCGAGTTTTCAGGAGCTATTTACATCCAGCCAGCTCCACATGGGTATATTGCCCCCCAGCTCACATGGGTATATATATTCCCCCAGCTCACACATGGATATATTGCCCCCAGCTCGCATCACAAGGATATATTGCCCCCAGCTCACATGGGTATATATTGCCCCCAGCTCATATGAGTATATATTGCCCCCCAGCTCACATGGATATATTACCTCCCAAGCTCACATGGGTATATATTGCCCCCCAGCTCACACATGGATATATTGCCCCCCAGCTCGCAACACAAGGATATATTGCCCCCAGCTCACATGGGTATATATTGCCCCCCAGCTCACACATGGATATATTGCCCCCAGCTCGCATCACAAGGATATATTGCCCCCAGCTCACATGGGTATATATTGCCCCCAGCTCACACATGGATATATTGCCCCCAGCTCGCATCACAAGGATATATTGCCCCCAGCTCAATGGGTATATATTGCCCCCAGCTCACACATGGATATATTGCCCCCAGCTCGCATCACAAGGATATATTGCCCCCAGCTCACATGGGTATATATTGCCCCCAGCTCACATGGGTATATATTGCCCCCAGCTCAAATGGGTATATATTGCCCCCAGCTCATATGAGTATATATTGCCCCCCAGCTCACATGGATATATTACCCCCCAAGCTCACATGGGTATATATTGCCCCCCAGCTCGCTCACACATGGATATTTTGCCCCAGCTCACTCAGACATGGATATATTTGCCCCCCTGCTCACACATGGATATATTTGCCCCCCAGCTTGCTCAGACATGGATATTATTGCCCCCCAGCTCACACATGCATATATTGCCCCCCCAGCTCGCTCACACATGTATATTATTGCCCCCCAGCTCACACATGCATATATTGCCCCCCCAGCTCGCTCACACATGGATATATTGCCCCCAACTCATACATTGATATTATTGCCCCCCAGCTCACACATGGATATGTTTTACCCCAGATCACACAGGGATATATTTGCCCCCCAGCTCGCTCACACATTGATATATTGCCCCAGCTCCTCTCACTTTGGGACTCTGCTGCTGTTCCCCTCCCTGTGAGCGGCCGCCGGCATGCGGCCAAGCTGCATGCCGGCGGCCGCTCACAGGGCAGAGAATGGCCAACAGCGGCAGCGCTATACTGCGCCCCTTCCAGCTGTGCCCGAGGTGAGTGCCTCACTCTCCCTGCCCTCCCTACGGCCCTGCTGCAGAATGTCTTGCCCATAGGGTTTCTGAACTCTACAGAATGTCTTGCCCATAGGGTTTGTGAACCCTGCAGAATGTCCTGCCCATAGGGTTTGTGAACCCTGCAGAATGTCTTGCCCATAGGGTTTGTGAACCCTGCAGAATGTCTTGCCCATAGGGTTTGTGAACCCTGCAGAATGTCCTGCCCATAGGGTTTATGAACCCTGCAGAAGGTCCTCCCCATAGGGTTTGTGAACCCTGCAGAATGTATTGCCCATAGGGTTTGTGAACCCTGTAGAAGGTCCTGCCCATAGGGTTTGTGAACCCTGCAGAATGCCCTGCCCATAGGGTTTATGAACCATGCAGAATGTCCTGCCCATCAGGTTTATGAACCCTGCAGAAGGTCCTGCCCATAGGGTTTGTGAACCCTGCAGAATGTCTTGCCCATAGGGTTTGTAAACCCTGCAGAATGTCGCCCATAGGGTTTGTGAACCCTGCAGAATGTCACCCATAGGGTTTGTGAACCCTGCAGAATGTCTTGCCCATAGGGTTTGTGAACCCTGCAGAATGCCTTGCCCATAGGGTTTATGAACCATGCAGAATGTCCTGCCCATAGGGTTTATGAACCCTGCAGAAGGTCCTCCCCATAGGGTTTGTGAACCCTGCAGAATGTATTGCCCATAGGGTTTGTGAACCCTGTAGAAGGTCCTGCCCATAGGGTTTGTGAACCCTGCAGAATGCCTTGCCCATCAGGTTTATGAACCCTGCAGAAGGTCCGGCCCATAGGGTTTGTGAACCCTGCAGAATGTCTTGCCCATAGGGTTTGTAAACCCTGCAGAATGTCGCCCATAGGGTTTGTGATCCCTGTAGAAGGTCCTGCCCATAGGGTTTATGAACCATGCAGAATGTCCGGCCCATCAGGTTTATGAACCCTGCAGAAGGTCCTGCCCATAGGGTTTGTGAACCCTGCAGAATGTCTTGCCCATAGGGTTTGTAAACCCTGCAGAATGTCGCCCATAGGGTTTGTGAACCCTGCAGAATGTCTTGCCCATAGGGTTTGTAAACCCTGCAGAATGTCGCCCATAGGGTTTGTGAACCCTGCAGAATGTCGCCCATAGGGTTTGTGAACCCTGCAGAATGTATTTCCCATAGGGTTTGTGAACCCTGCAGAATGTATTGCCCATAGGGTTTGTGAACCCTGCAGAATGTCTTGCCCATAGGGTTTGTGAACCCTGCAGAATGTCTTGCCCATAGGGTTTCTGAACCCTGCCGAATGTCCTGCCCATACGGTTTCTGAACCCTGCAGAATGTCTTGCCCATAGGGTTTGTGAATACTGCAGAATGTCTTGCCCATAGGGTTTGTGAACCCTGCAGAATGTCTTCCCATAGGGTTTGTGAACCCTCCAGAATGTCTCGCCCATAGGGTTTGTGAACCCTGCAGAATGTCTTCCCCATAATGTTTGTGAACCCTGCAGAATGTCTTGCCCATAGGGTTTGTGAACCCTGCAGAATGTCTCGCCCATAGGGTTTGTGAACCCTGCAGAATGTCTTCCCCATAATGTTTGTGAACCCTGCAGAATGTCTTGCCATAGGGTTTGTGAACCCTGCAGAATGTCTCGCCCATAGGGTTTGTGAACCCTGCAGAATGTCTTCCCCATAATGTTTGTGAACCCTGCAGAATGTCTCCCCCATAGGGTTTGTGAACCCTGCAGAATGTCTTGCCCATAGGGTTTGTGAACCCTGCAGAAAGTCTCCCCCATAGGGTTTGTGAACCCTGCACAATGTCTCGCCCATAGGGTTTGTGAACCCTGCAGAATGTCTCGCCCATAGGGTTTGTGAACCCTGCAGAATGTCTCACCCATAGGGTTTGTGAACCCTGCAGAATGTCTTCCCCATAAGGTTTGTGAACCCAGCAGAATGTCCTGCCCATAGGGTTTGTGAACCCTGCAGAATGTCTCGCTCATAGGGTTTGTGAACCCTGCAGAATGTCTTCCCCATAATGTTTGTGAACCCTGCAGAATGTCTCCCCCATAGGGTTTGTGAACCCTGCAGAATGTCTTGCCCATAGGGTTTGTGAACCCTGCAGAAAGTCTCCCCCATAGGGTTTGTGAACCCTGCAGAATGTCTCGCCCATAGGGTTTGTGAACCCTGCAGAATGTCTCGCCCATAGGGTTTGTGAACCCTGCAGAATGTCTCACCCATAGGGTTTGTGAACCCTGCAGAATGTCTTCCCCATAAGGTTTGTGAACCCAGCAGAATGTCCTGCCCATAGGGTTTCTGAACCCTGCAGAATGTCCTGCCCATAGGGTTTCTGAACCTTGTAGAATGTCTTTCCCATAGGGTTTGAACCCTGCAGAATGTCTTGCCCATAGGGTTTGTGAACCCTGCAGAATGTCTTGCCCATAGGGTTTCTTTCTGTACCCTGCAGAATGTCCTGCCTATAGGGTTTGTGAACCCTGTAGAATGTCTTGCCCATTGGGTTTCTGAACCCTGCAGAATGTCTTGCCCATATGGTTTCTGAACCCTGCAGAATGTCTTGCCCATAGGGTTTGTGAACCCTGCAGAATGTCTTGCCCATAGGGTTTGTGAACCCTGCAGAATGTCTTGCCCATAGGGTTTGTGAACCCTGCAGAATGTCGCCCATAGGGTTTGTGAACCCTGCAGAATGTCTTGCCCATAGGGTTTGTGAACCCTGCAAATGTCCTGTCCATAGGGTTTGTGAACCCTGCAGAATGTCCTGCCCATAGGGTTTGTGAACCCTGCAAATGTCCTGTCCATAGGGTTTGTGAACCCTGTAGAATGTCCTGACCATAGGGTTTGTGAACCCTGCAGAATGTCTCGCCCATAGGGTTTGTGAACCCTGCAGAATTTCACCCATAGGGTTTGTGAACCCTGCAGAATGTCTTGCCCATAGGGTTTGTGAACCCTGCAGAATGTCTTTCCCATAGGGTTTGTGAACCCTGCAGAATGTCTTGCCCATAGGGTTTGTGAACCCTGCAGAATGTCCTCCCTTAGGGTTTGTGAACCATGCAGAATATCCTGCCCATAGGGTTTGTGAACCCTGCAGAATTTCACCCATAGGGTTTGTGAACCCTGCAGAATGTTTTGCCCAAAGGGTTTCTGAACCCTGTAGAATGTCTTGCACATAGGGTTTGTGAACCCTGCAGAATGTCGTGCCCATAGGGTTTCTGAACTTGTAGAATGTCTTTCCCGTTGGTTTTGAAGCTTTGAACCCTGCAAAATGTCCTGCCATAGGGTTTGTGAACCATGCAGAAGGTTTTGCCCATAGGGTTTGTGAACCCTGTAAATGTCCTGACCATAGGGTTTGTGAACCCTGCAGAATGTCTCGCCCATAGGGTTTGTGAACCCTGCAGAATTTCACCCATAGGGTTTGTGAACCCTGCAGAATGTCTTGCCCATAGGGTTTCTGAACCCTGCAGAAGGTCCTGCCCATAGGGTTTCTGAACCTTGTAGAATGTCTTTCCCATACGGTTTGAACCCTGCAGAATGTCCTGCCCATAGGATTTGTGAACCCTGCAGAATGTATTGCCCATATGATTTGTGTACCCTGCAGAATGTCACCCTTAGGGTTTTTAAACCCTGCAGAATGTTGCCCATAGGGTTTGTGAACCCTGCAGAATGTCTTGCCCATAGGGTTTGAACCCTGCTGAATGTCTTGCCCATAGGGTTTGAACCCTGCAGAATGTCTTGCCCATAGGGTTTCTGAACCCTGCAGAATGTCTTGCCCATAGGGTTTCTGAACACTGCAGAATGTCTTGCCCATAGGGTTTCTTTCTGTACCCTGCAGAATGTCCTGCCTATAGGGTTTGTGAACCCTGTAGAATGTCTTGCCCATTGGGTTTCTGAACCCTGCAGAATGTCTTGCCCATAGGGTTTGTGAACCCTGCAGAATGTCTTGCCCATAGGGTTTGTGAACCCTGCAGAATGTCGCCCATAGGGTTTGTGAACCCTGCAGAATGTCTTGCCCATAGGGTTTGTGAACCCTGCAAATGTCCTGTCCATAGGGTTTGTGAACCCTGCAGAATGTCCTGCCCATAGGGTTTGTGAACCCTGCAAATGTCCTGTCCATAGGGTTTGTGAACCCTGTAGAATGTCTCGCCCATAGGGTTTGTGAACCCTGCAGAATTTCACCCATAGGGTTTGTGAACCCTGCAGAATGTCTTGCCCATAGGGTTTGTGAACCCTGCAGAATGTCTTTCCCATAGGGTTTGTGAACCCTGCAGAATGTCTTGCCCATAGGGTTTGTGAACCCTGCAGAATGTCCTGCCCTTAGGGTTTGTGAACCATGCAGAATATCCTGCCCATAGGGTTTGTGAACCCTGCAGAATTTCACCCATAGGGTTTGTGAACCCTGCAGAATGTTTTGCCCAAAGGGTTTCTGAACCCTGTAGAATGTCTTGCACATAGGGTTTGTGAACCCTGCAGAATGTCGTGCCCATAGGGTTTCTGAACCTTGTAGAATGTCTTTCCCGTTGGGTTTGAAGCTTTGAACCCTGCAGAATGTCCTGCCCATAGGGTTTGTGAACCATGCAGAAGGTTTTGCCCATAGGGTTTGTGAACCCTGTAGAATGTCCTGACCACAGGGTTTGTGAACCCTGCAGAATGTCTCGCCCATAGGGTTTGTGAACCCTGCAGAATTTCACCCATAGGGTTTGTGAACCCTGCAGAATGTCTTGCCCATAGGGTTTCTGAACCCTGCAGAAGGTCCTGCCCATAGGGTTTCTGAACCTTGTAGAATGTCTTTCCCATACGGTTTGAACCCTGCAGAATGTCCTGCCCATAGGATTTGTGAACCCTGCAGAATGTCCTGCCTATAGGGTTTGTGAACCCTGCAGAATGTATTGCCCATATGATTTGTGTACCCTGCAGAATGTCACCCTTAGGGTTTTTAAACCCTGCAGAATGTCGCCCATAGGGTTTGTGAACCCTGCAGAATGTCTTGCCCATAGGGTTTGAACCCTGCAGAATGTCTTGCCCATAGGGTTTGAACCCTGCAGAATGTCTTGCCCATAGGGTTTCTGAACCCTGCAGAATGTCCTGCCCATAGGATTTGTGAACCCTGCAGAATGTATTGCCCCTTGGGTTTGTGAACCCTGCAGAATGTCTTGCCCATAGGGTTTGTGAACCCTGCAGAATGTCTTTCCCATAGAGTTTGTGACCCCAGCAGAATGTCTTGCCCATAGGGTTTGGGAACCCTGCATAATGTATTGCCCATGATTTGTGAACCCTGCAGAATGTCGCCCTTAGGGTTTTTAAACCCTGCAGAATGTCTTGCCCATAGGGTTTCTAAACCCTGCAGAATGTCTTGCCCATAGGGTTTCTAAACCCTGCAGAATGTCTTTCCCATAGGGTTTGTGAACCCTGCAGAATGTCTTTCTCATAGGGTTTGTGAACCCTGCAGAATGTCTTTCCCATAGGGTTTGTGAACCCGGCAGAATGGCGCCCATAGGGTTTGTGAGCCCTGCAGAATGTCGCCCATAGGGTTTTTGAACCCTGCAGAATGTCGCGCCCATAGAGTTTCTGAACCCTGCAGAATGTCTTGCCCATAGGGTTTCTGAACCCTGCAGAATGTCTTGCCCATAGTGTTTGTGAACCCTGCAGAATGACTTGCCCACAGGGTTTGTGAACCATGCAGAATGTCGCCCTTAGGGTTTGAACCCTGCAGAATGTCTTGCCCATAGGGTTTGTGAACCCTGCAGAATGTCTTGCCCATAGGGTTTGTGAACCCTGCAGAATGTCTTGCCCATAGGGTTTGTGAACCATGCAGAATGTCGCCCATAGGGTTTCTGAACCCTGCAGAATGTTTTGCCCATAGGGTTTGAACCTGCAGAATGTCTCGCCCACAGGGTTTGTGAACCCTGCAGAATGTCGCCCTTAGGGTTTTTAAACCCTGCAGAATGTCCTGCCCATAGGGTTTGTGAATGTCCATACGGCTGCCCAGATGGGGAATAGGCGCGGATCCGTTTTTTCTGCATAGAAGTGCTGTTTGTGAGAAGAAGACATGTTTGGTTTGTGTTGAACCTTTTGTTACATTGTGTTAATTGTAACATGTTTGTGTAATCCGCGCACAAACCCAGGGAATTCTAACGAGTTCACAAACTTTTTTCTGCACCTGCAACGTCTAAAAATATTACAGTCCACGAGCGCAGGGAAAGGGCGGAGCAAAAGGAGACACGTGCTGCATGTAACGTAATATACTGCGATGAATCTAATATCCCGCTCCCCACCACATCAGTGTGACCCTCCTCGTGTGATGCCGCGGTGCACTCGCACACATGATGCCGCGGCACACTCGCACACATGACGCCGCGGCACACTCGCACACATGACGCCTCGGCGAACTCGCACACTTGACGCCGCGGCTCACTCGCACACTTGACGCCGCGGCACACTCGCACACTTGACGCCGCGGAACACTCGCACACATGACGCCGCGGAACACTCGCACACTTGACGCCGCGGCACACTCGCACACATGAGGCCGCGGCACACTCGCACACATGACGCCGCGGAACACTCGCACACATGACGCCGTGGCACACTCGCACACATGACGCCGCGGCACACTCGCACACATGATGCCGCGGCACACTCGCACACATGACGCCGCGGCACACTCGCACACGATGCCGCGGCACACTCGCACACATGACGCCGCGGCGCACTCGCACACATGACGCCGCGGCTCACTCGCACACATGACGCCGCGGCTCACTCGCACACTTGACGCCGCGGCATACTTACACATAGAATGCTGACTCCCACCAGAATCATTCCGATGAAAGCGCAAAGCCACCTGTGGGAATAAAAGGACGTGTGTGATGCCGAGCAAGAGGACAATCCCCAGCCGCACACATTGTATCCCCAGCCGCACACATTGTATCCCCAGCCGCACACATTGTATCCCCAGCCACACACATTGTATCCCCAGCCACACACATTGTATCCCCAGCCGCACACATTGTATCCCCAGCCGCACACATTGTATCCCCAGCCGCACACATTGTATCCCCAGCCACACGCAGTGTATCCCCAGCCGCACGCATTGTATCCCCAGCCAACACAATGTATCCCCAGCCACACGCAGTGTATCCCCAGCCACACGCAGTGTATCCCCAGCCACACCCAGTGTATCCCCAGCCACACACAATTTATCCCCAGCCACACACAGTGTATCCCCAGCCACACGCAGTGTATCCCCAGCCACACGCAGTATATCCCCAGCCACACGCAGTGTATCCCCAGGTACACACACAATGTATCTGTGTTAGTCGTGCAAAGCGTATCTGCGGTACATCCATGTGCGACACTGTTTTGTTTTACGTTATATTATCCCATTTTGTGGAACATGGCGCTGCATTTTATGTTATATTGTAGCGTTGTGGAATGTGACGCTGTGTTGTTTTGTTATATTGTAGCGTTGTGGAATGTGACGCCGTGTTGTTTTGTTATATTGTAACGTTGTGGAATGTGACGCCGTGTTGTTTTGTTATATTGTAGCGTTGTGGAATGTGACGCTGTGTTGTTTTGTTATATTGTAGCGTTGTGGAATGTGACGCTGTGTTGTTTTGTTATATTGTAGCGTTGTGGAATGTGGCGCTGTGTTTTATGTTATATTGTAGCGTTGTGGAATGTGACGCTGTGTTGTTTTGTTATATTGTAGCGTTGTGGAATGTGACGCCGTGTTGTTTTGTTATATTGTAACGTTGTGGAATGTGACGCTGTGTTGTTTTGTTATATTGTAACGTTGTGGAATGTGACGCTGTGTTGTTTTGTTATATTGTAGCGTTGTGGAATGTGACGCTGTGTTGTTTTTTATATTGTAGCGTTGTGGAATGTGACGCTGGTTGTTTTGTTATATTGTAACGTTGTGGAATGTGACGCTGTGTTTTTGTTATATTGTAACGTTGTGGAATGTGACGCTGTGTTGTTTTGTTATATTGTAGCGTTGTGGAATGTGACGCCGTGTTGTTATATTATATTGTAGCGTTGTGGAATGTGACGCCGTGTTGTTTTGTTATATTGTAGCGTTGTGGAATGTGACGCTGTGTTGTTTTATTATATTGTAGCGTTGTGGAATGTGACGCCGTGTTGTTATATTATATTGTAGCGTTGTGGAATGTGACGCCGTGTTGTTATATTATATTGTAACGTTGTGGAATGTGACGCTGTGTTGTTATATTATATTGTAGTGTTGTGGAATGTGACGCCGTGTTGTTATTAATATTGTAGCGTTGTGGAATGTGACGCGTGTTGTTATATTATATTGTAGCGTTGTGGAATGTGACGCCGTGTTGTTATATTATATTGTAACGTTGTGGAATGTGACGCCGTGTTATATTTATTTTAACGTTGTTGTTTGTGTGTGGAATGTGACGCCGTGTTGTTTTTTATATTGTAGCGTTGTGGAATGTGACGCCGTGTTCTTTTGTTATATTGTAGCGTTGTGGAATGTGACGCCGTGTTGTTTGTGTTATATGTAGTCGTGTTGTTGTATAATGTGATGCGCGGTGTTGTGTGTGTGTTATAGTAGGGTTGTGGAATGTGACGCCGTGTTGTTTTGTTATATTGTAGCGTTGTGGAATGTGACGCCGTGTTGTTTTGTTATATTGTAGCGTTGTGGAATGTGACGCCGTGTTGTTATATTATATTGTAGCGTTGTGGAATGTGACGCCGTGTTGTTATATTATATTGTAGCGTTGTGGAATGTGACGCCGTGTTCTTTTGTTATATTGTAGCGTTGTGGAATGTGACGCCGTGTTGTTTTATTATATTGTAACGTTGTGGAATGTGACGCTGTGTTCTTTTGTTATATTGTAGTGTTGTGGAATGTGACGCCGTGTTGTTTTGTTATATTGTAACGTTGTGGAATGTGACGCCGTGTTGTTTTGTTATATTGTAGCGTTGTGGAATGTGACGCCGTGTTGTTTTGTTATATTGTAGCGTTGTGGAATGTGACGCTGTGTTGTTATATTATATTGTAACGTTGTGGAATGTGACGCTGTGTTGTTTTGTTATATTGTAGCGTTGTGGAATGTGACGCCGTGTTGTTATATTATATTGTAGCGTTGTGGAATGTGACGCTGTGTTGTTTTGTTATATTGTAGCGTTGTGGAATGTGACGCCGTGTTGTTTTGTTATATTGTAACGTTGTGGAATGTGACGCCGTGTTGTTATATTATATTGTAGCGTTGTGGAATGTGACGCTGTGTTGTTTTGTTATATTGTAGCGTTGTGGAATGTGACGCCGTGTTGTTTTGTTATATTGTAACGTTGTGGAATGTGACGCCGTGTTGTTATATTATATTGTAGCGTTGTGGAATGTGACGCTGTGTTGTTTTTATATTGTAGCGTTGTGGAATGTGACGCTGTTGTTGTTATATTATATTGTAAGCGTTGTGGAATGTGACGCCGTGTTGTTATATTATATTGTAGCATTGTGGAATGTGACGCTGTGTTGTTTTGTTATATTGTAGCGTTGTGGAATGTGACGCCGTGTTGTTTTGTTATATTGTAACGTTGTGGAATGTGACGCCGTGTTGTTATATTATATTGTAGCGTTGTGGAATGTGACGCCGTGTTGTTATGTTATATTGTAACGTTGTGGAATGTGACGCCGTGTTGTTTTGTTATATTGTAACGTTGTGGAATGTGACGCCGTGTTGTTTTGTTATATTGTAGAGGTTGTGGAATGTGACGCCGTGTTGTTATATTATATTGTAGCGTTGTGGAATGTGACGCCGTGTTGTTATATTATATTGTAGCGTTGTGGAATGTGACGCCGTGTTGTTATATTATATTGTAGCGTTGTGGAATGTGACGCTGTTTTTTGTTATATTGTAGCGTTGTGGAATGTGACGCCGTGTTGTTTTGTTATATTGTAGCGTTGTGGAATGTGACGCCGGTTGTTATATTATATTGTAGCGTTGTGGAATGTGACGCCGTGTTGTTTTGTTATATTGTAGCGTTGTGGAATGTGACGCCGTGTTGTTTTGTTATTATATGTAACGTTGTGGAATGTGACGCCGTGTTGTTATATTATATTGTAGCATTGTGGAATGTGACGCCGTGTTGTTTTGTTATATTGTAGCGTTGTGGAATGTGACGCCGTGTTGTTTTGTTATATTGTAGCGTTGTGGAATGTGACGCCGTGTTGTTATATTATATTGTAGCGTTGTGGAATGTGACGCTGTGTTGTTTTGTTATATTATAGCGTTGTGGAATGTGACGCTGTGTTGTTATATTATATTGTAGCGTTGTGGAATGTGACGCTGTGTTGTTTTGTTATATTGTAGCGTTGTGGAATGTGACGCTGTGTTGTTATATTATATTGTAGCTTTGTGGAATGTGACGCTGTGTTGTTTTGTTATATTGTAGTGTTGTGGAATGTGACGCTGTGTTGTTTTGTTATATTGTAGCGTTGTGGAATGTGACGCTGTGTTGTTTTGTTATATTGTAGCGTTGTGGAATGTGACGCTGTGTTGTTAAATATTGTAGCGTTGTGGAATGTGACCCTGTGTTGTTTTGTTATATTGTAGCGTTGTGGAATGTGACGCCGTGTTGTTTTGTTATATTGTACGTTGTGGAATGTGACGCCGTGGTGTTTTGTTATATTGTAGCGTTGTGGAATGTGACGCCGTGTTGTTATATTATATTGTAGCGTTGTGGATGTGACGCCGTGTTGTTTTGTTATATGTAGCGTTGTGGAATGTGACGCCGTGTTGTATATTTATATTGTAACGTTGTGGAATGTGACGCTGTGTTTTTTGTTATATTGTAGCGTTGTGGAATGTGACGCCGTGTTGTTTGTTAATATTGTAGACGTTGTGGAATGTGACGCCGTGTTGTTTTGTTATATTGTAGCGTTGTGGAATGTGACGCCGTGTTGTTATATTATATTGTAGCGTTGTGGAATGTGACGCCGTGTTGTTTTGTTATATTGTAGCGTTGTGGAATGTGACGCCGTGTTGTTATATTATATTGTAACGTTGTGGAATGTGACGCCGTGTTGTTTTGTTATATTGTAGCGTTGTGGAATGTGACGCCGTGTTGTTTTGTTATATTGTAGCGTTGTGGAATGTGACGCCGTGTTGTTTTTATTATGTAACGTTGTGGAATGTGACGCCGTGTTGTTATTATATTGTAGCATGTGGAATGTGACGCCGTGTTGTTATATTATATTGTAGCGTTGTGGAATGTGACGCTGTGTTGTTTTGTTATATTGTAGCGTTGTGGAATGTGACGCCGTGTTGTTTTGTTATATTGTAGCGTTGTGGAATGTGACGCCGTGTTGTTTTGTTATATTGTAGCGTTGTGGAATGTGACGCCGTGTTGTTTTGTTATATTGTAACGTTGTGGAATGTGACGCTGTGTTGTTTTGTTATATTGTAACGTTGTGGAATGTGACGCTGTGTTGTTTTGTTATATTGTAGCGTTGTGGAATGTGACGCCGTGTTGTTTTGTTATATTGTAACGTTGTGGAATGTGACGCCGTGTTGTTTTGTTATATTGTAGCGTTGTGGAATGTGACGCTGTGTTGTTTTGTTATATTGTAGCGTTGTGGAATGTGACGCCGTGTTGTTTTGTTATATTGTAGCGTTGTGGAATGTGACGCCGTGTTGTTTTGTTATATTGTAGCGTTGTGGAATGTGACGCCGTGTTGTTTTGTTATATTGTAACGTTGTGGAATGTGACGCTGTGTTGTTTTGTTATATTGTAGCGTTGTGGAATGTGACGCCGTGTTGTTTTGTTATATTGTAGCGTTGTGGAATGTGACGCTGTGTTGTTTTATTATATTGTAGCGTTGTGGAATGTGACGCCGTGTTGTTATATTATATTGTAGCGTTGTGGAATGTGACGCCGTGTTGTTTTGTTATATTGTAGCGTTGTGGAATGTGACGCCGTGTTGTTATATTATATTGTAGCGTTGTGGAATGTGACGCCGTGTTGTTTTGTTATATTGTAGCGTTGTGGAATGTGACGCTGTGTTGTTTTGTTATATTGTAGCGTTGTGGAATGTGACGCCGTGTTGTTTTGTTATATTGTAACGTTGTGGAATGTGACGCTGTGTTGTTTTGTTATATTGTAGCGTTGTGGAATGTGACGCCGTGTTGTTTTGTTATATTGTAGCGTTGTGGAATGTGACGCTGTGTTGTTTTGTTATATTGTAACGTTGTGGAATGTGACGCTGTGTTGTTTTGTTATATTGTAGCGTTGTGGAATGTGACGCGTGTTTTTTGTTATATTGTAACGTTGTGGAATGTGACGCCGTGTTGTTTTGTTATATTGTAACGTTGTGGAATGTGACGCTGTGTTGTTTTGTTATATTGTAGCGTTGTGGAATGTGACGCTGTGTTGTTTTGTTATATTGTAGCGTTGTGGAATGTGACGCTGTGTTGTTATATTATATTGTAACGTTGTGGAATGTGACGCTGTGTTGTTTTGTTATATTGTAGCGTTGTGGAATGTGACGCCGTGTTGTTTTGTTATATTGTAACGTTGTGGAATGTGACGCCGTGTTGTTTTGTTATATTGTAGCGTTGTGGAATGTGACGCCGTGTTGTTATATTATATTGTAGCGTTGTGGAATGTGACGCCGTGTTGTTTTGTTATATTGTAGCGTTGTGGAATGTGACGCCGTGTTGTTATATTATATTGTAACGTTGTGGAATGTGACGCCGTGTTGTTTTGTTATATTGTAGCGTTGTGGAATGTGACGCCGTGTTGTTTGTTATATTGTAGCGTTGTGGAATGTGACGCCGTGTTGTTATATTATATTGTAGCGTTGTGGAATGTGACGCCGTGTTGTTTTGTTATATTGTAGCGTTGTGGAATGTGACGCCGTGTTGTTATATTATATTGTAGCGTTGTGGAATGTGACGCCGTGTTGTTTTGTTATATTGTAGCGTTGTGGAATGTGACGCCGTGTTGTTTTATTATATTGTAACGTTGTGGAATGTGACGCCGTGTTGTTATATTATATTGTAGCGTTGTGGAATGTGACGCTGTGTTGTTTTGTTATATTGTAGCGTTGTGGAATGTGACGCTGTGTTGTTTTATTATATTGTAACGTTGTGGAATGTGACGCCGTGTTGTTATATTATATTGTAACGTTGTGGAATGTGACGCCGTGTTGTTTTGTTATATTGTAACGTTGTGGAATGTGACGCCGTGTTGTTTTGTTATATTGTAACGTTGTGGAATGTGACGCTGTGTTGTTTTGTTATATTGTAACGTTGTGGAATGTGACGCTGTGTTGTTTTATTATATTGTAGCGTTGTGGAATGTGACGCCGTGTTGTTTTGTTATATTGTAGCGTTGTGGAATGTGACGCTGTGTTGTTTTGTTATATTGTAGCGTTGTGGAATGTGACGCTGTGTTGTTTTGTTATATTGTAGCGTTGTGGAATGTGACGCCGTGTTGTTTTGTTATATTGTAGCGTTGTGGAATGTGACGCCGTGTTGTTTTATTATATTGTAGCGTTGTGGAATGTGACGCTGTGTTGTTTTGTTATATTGTAGCGTTGTGGAATGTGACGCTGTGTTGTTTTGTTATATTGTAGCGTTGTGGAATGTGACGCTGTGTTGTTTTGTTATATTGTAGCGTTGTGGAATGTGACGCTGTGTTGTTTTGTATATTGTAGCGTTGTGGAATGTGACGCCGTGTTGTTATTTATATTGTAGCGTTGTGGAATGTGACGCTGTGTTGTTTTGTTATATTGTAGCGTTGTGGAATGTGACGCTGTTGTGTTTTGTTATATTGTAGCGTTGTGGAATGTGACGCTGTGTTGTTTTGTTATATTGTAGCGTTGTGGAATGTGACGCTGTGTTGTTTTGTTATATTGTAACGTTGTGGAATGTGACGCCGTGTTGTTTTATTATATTGTAACGTTGTGGAATGTGACGCTGTGTTGTTTTGTTATATTGTAGCGTTGTGGAATGTGACGCCGTGTTGTTATATTATATTGTAGCGTTGTGGAATGTGACGCTGTGTTATATTATATTGTAGCGTTGTGGAATGTGACGCTGTGTTGTTTTGTTATATTGTAGCGTTGTGGAATGTGACGCTGTGTTGTTATGTTATATTGTAGCGTTGTGGAATGTGACGCTGTGTTGTTATATTATATTGTAGCGTTGTGGAATGTGACGCTGTGTTGTTATATTATATTGTAGCGTTGTGGAATGTGACGCCGTGTTGTTATATTATATTGTAGCGTTGTGGAATGTGACGCCTGTGTTGTTATATTATATTGTAGCGTTGTGGAATGTGACGCTGTGTTGTTTTGTTATATTGTAGCGTTGTGGAATGTGACGCCGTGTTGTTTTGTTATATTGTAGCGTTGTGGAATGTGACGCTGTGTTGTTTTGTTATATTGTAGCGTTGTGGAATGTGACGCTGTGTTGTTTTGTTATATTGTAGCGTTGTGGAATGTGACGCCGTGTTGTTATATTATATTGTAGCGTTGTGGAATGTGACGCTGTGTTGTTATATTATATTGTAGCGTTGTGGAATGTGACGCTGTGTTGTTATATTATATTGTAGCGTTGTGGAATGTGACGCCGTGTTGTTTTGTTATATTGTAGCGTTGTGGAATGTGACGCTGTGTTGTTATATTATATTGTAGCGTTGTGGAATGTGACGCTGTTGTTGTTATATTATTATGTAGCGTTGTGGAATGTGACGCTGTGTTGTTTTGTTATATTGTAGCGTTGTGGAATGTGACGCCGTGTTGTTTTGTTATATTGTAGCGTTGTGGAATGTGACGCTGTGTTGTTATATTATATTATAGCGTTGTGGAATGTGACGCTGTGTTGTTATATTATATTGTAGCGTTGTGGAATGTGACGCTGTGTTGTTATATTATATTGTAGCGTTGTGGAATGTGACGCCGTGTTGTTTGTTATATTGTATAGCGTTGTGGAATGTGACGCCGTGTTGTTTTGTTATATTGTAGCGTTGTGGAATGTGACGCTGTGTTGTTATATTATATTATAGCGTTGTGGAATGTGACGCTGTGTGTTTGTTATATTGTAGCGTTGTGGAATGTGACGCTGTGTTGTTATATTATATTATAGCGTTGTGGAATGTGACGCTGTGTTGTTATATTATATTGTAGCGTTGTGGAATGTGACGCCGTGTTGTTTTGTTATATTGTAGCGTTGTGGAATGTGACGCCGTGTTGTTTTGTTATATTGTAACGTTGTGGAATGTGACGCCGTGTTGTTTTGTTATATTGTAGCGTTGTGGAATGTGACGCCGTTGTATAAATGTAGCGTTGTGGAATGTGACGCGTGTTGTTTTGTTATATTGTAGTTGTGGAATGTGACGCCGTGTTGTTATATTATATTGTAGCATTGTGGAATGTGACGCCGTGTGTTTGTTATATTGTAGCGTTGTGGAATGTGACGCCGTGTTGTTATATTATATTGTAGCGTTGTGGAATGTGACGCTGTGTTGTTTTGTTATATTGTAACGTTGTGGAATGTGACACTGTGTTGCTTTGTGATGTTGTTGCGTTGTGGAATGTGTCGCCGTGTTGCTTTGTGATGTTTTAGAGATGGTGAACGCAGCGCTGCAGCAGCTGATTAGATCTCGGAGCGAGTAATAAAGCAGTAATGAGTTGTACCTTCCCATCCTGTGAGCCAGGACGCCGAAGATATTGGTTCCAATGAGATAAGAGATGCTGGCCGGAATAAACGCTACACCTGTGAAAAGAAGCAGACGTCTGCGTGTCAGCGCGCTCGTCAATAGCAATGAAACATTAATGAAAAGCACAGCTTTAATATCCGGAGCGAGTGCCCGCTCTGAATCCCGCAGCGGGGGGCTGCTGCCCACAGGAAATCAGACAAGGGGGCCATTCACTAAACAGTGACATTCCATCAGCTGAATGTGCAGGCAGAACGAGCCGGAAACCTTCTCCAATCTGCTGGCTTTCACTCCCTCATTTACACATGAAGAATTCACTGTCCAGTGGATCCACCCCCTCCCTCCATGGGGTAAGCTCGCACTCTTCGGTTCTAGTTCTACCCCCACTCTGTCACATAGAAACATAAAAACATAGAAAGTGTCGGCAGATAAGAACCTTTCGGCGCATCTAGTCGCCCAATTACATGGATACTTTACCTGGATTTATCTTTTGTTTAGGATAGCCTTATGCCTATCCCATGCCTGCTTAAATTCAATCACTGTTTTGGCCTCTACCACTTCTACTGGAAGACTGTTCCATGTATCCACCACCCTCTCAGTAAAATAATGCTTCCTGATGTTACTTTTAAACCTTTGCCCCTCTAATCTAAGACTATGTCCTCTTGTTTTGCTACTTTGTTTCCTTTTAAATATACTCCCTTCCTCTACCTTGTGGATTCCCTTTACGTATTTAAATGTTTCTATCATATCTCCTCTGTCTCGTCTTTTTTCCAAGCTGTACATGTTAAGATCATTAAGCCTTTCCTGGTAACTTTTCTCCTTCAAGCCGTACACCATTTTAGTAGCCCTTCTCTGAACTCTCTCTAAGATGTCTATATCCTTCTGGAGATACGGTCTCCAGTACTGCACACAGTACTCCAAGTGAGGTCTCACCAGTGCTCTGTACAGTGGCATGAGCACTTCCCTTTTCCTACTGCTAATACCTCTCCCTACAAAACCAAGCATTCTGCCACCATTTCCAAGCATTCTGCCAGCATTTCCTGCTGCTCTATTACATTGACTACTTACCCTTAGATCCTCTGAAATAATAACCCCTAAATCCCAACTGTCATGGAACTGACGTAGCGCTCCCCACGTCAAACCCCAAGATTTTTATTTCCATGGCGAAAACCCCAAAAGACATAGACCGTTGCTTTGGGGAAGACCTTATGTTCATTTATATTGTGTGGTTTTAAATATGTTTTACATCGTTTGGTTTTAGTTTAATTTAGTTTAGTGAAAAATGACATAGCTTTGGTTTTAAAATACTATATTCCTGTAGGTAAATGTGTCTTTGTATAAAACAGTAAACAAGCTTTGCTGTTGTGTAAATTATGCGTCAGGGATTTTCCCCATTATCTAAGTACATGTTTAATTTAAGGGATCTCTGATAGAGTGTGTGTTTAATCTGATGTGCTGGAACAATAGATGTACAAATGTTATGTGGACTGAAGGCTAAGAGAATGTGAAGAATTGATTGTAAATAACTGCCATACCTCATTGTATGGATAGGCTCCTAATTAGTATGGGGCTCATTGTATTAGCTCCTAATTAGTATGGACCTCATTGTATGGGTAGGCTCCTAATTAGTATGGGGAAACACCTCATTGTATGGATAGGCTCCTAATTAGTATGGGTATGCAAATTATGACTGTCCTTCTTGAGCATAAATAGTGGCGTTGTTCATTAAAGGATTCAGATCATCTGAGTGTTTGAAACATACAGCTCTGCCTGGTGTTGTCATTTCACGTCGGCTATATCTCACCACTACCCAGGAACGGGTCATTTTAACTCCGCAGCAGAACCTCGATTCGCTGCGCCGTTGCGCCACCTTGAATTGGTACCTCGGGATACCGCAACCACCCCGAATTGGGACCTCGACTCAGCGCCGTGCCTGCATCTTCAAGGAGACTCTACCGAACCGCGGTTCACCACGCAGACCGTCTCCAGCCTTTCAATGGTCAGTAGATCCGCTGCCGGGACGCCGAGTGCCGTGCCACTCGGTAGTCGGGCGGATTTCCACCGTGGGTGCCCCATCTACTCTCCAGATCTCCACCGCCACGTGGTCTTCTACCCAAGCCGCTCGAGACGCCGGGTGCCGTGCCACTCGGTAGTCGGGCTTGGCAACACCAAAGAGGGGGTCAGATAGAGCAGGACCGCAGGCGGATACTCCATTCCGTCACATTGGTGGCAAGCGGTGGGATAGCTCTCTGCACCCCCCAAGAAGACCCTCGCCATGGTGGTGTACAGTCACTACACCAGGGACACCCTACGTGGCATGTTGGAGACTCGGGGAGGAAATCCCGGCAACAAAAATAAGAAAACCCTGGTGAAGGAGCTTCACAGGATGGACCAGCAACTGATAAGCGTCCCCAACCCCGTAGAACCCTGGTTCGAGGTTTACAGCACGCCTGGAGCTTCATCCAAGGAATCTACACCCCTCAGCGATACCTCTTTTGTGATTTACAGCGCGCCTGGAGTTGTAATTGAGGACACCGCACATCCCAGCGACCCTTGGATGGAGGCTTACAGCTCGCCTGGAGCTGCATCCGAGGACGCCACACCCCCCAGCGATACCTCTTTTGTGATTTACAGCGCGCCTGGAGTTGTAATTGAGGACACAGGACCCCCGTCCATAAGAGACCGGTTCCAGCGAAGAGTAAGGAGGGCGATGGCCCAGGCCCAGGCGGATGCACCTGGTACCTGGCAGGACGAGCACTGGTGGAAAGATTTTGTCCGCCAGGAGATGTGGAACGAAGCCATTCAACAGGAGGAGGACTGCCCTGAAGAAGCCCTTCCCACTTATACGGAGAGGTTCGAGCACCAGTGGTACTTACGGGTGCCCTTTTTGGAGCACAGCCCCGAGAGGAATGGCTGACGGAGCTAGGTGAACTGGTCCAGAGCGAAATTATACTGGACACCAGCTACAGAGCCCTCCAGTGGTTTACGTCCCAACTAATGCCCAGCACAGCAGACAGCGGCCCAACAAAAGGCTTCGACTACGGCGGCACAGGGCTGCTGTATACAAGGATGGGCAAAGACCCCGGTTTTGGGGACGACACAGAGTGGCGGCGGGAACAACTCCTGGACCTCCGGTATGAGGAACTGGAAGACCTTGACGATGACCGTGAGGCAGAGGAACTGGAGTTTCTGGTTGAGCAGGAATGGGAGCTCGAAAAGGCCTACAAAAGGCTGTTCGACGACGCTCCACAGCTAGGCCTGAGCCCCATTACCTGGGACTGTCTAGCGGAAGAAGCAGACAGCCCAAGTGACACTGAAGTATTGGAGCCCGAGATGCTCCCATGGGTCCCCGTCGGGACCACAGTAGATGAGCCGGCCAGCTCAGAAGAAGCACGGCAGGTGCCAAGCGACCAGAATGGGCCGCGTAAAGGGTCCGAGTGGCCCAGTGAGGAAGTTATCCTCCCACCCCCGCAAGAAGACACTGTGGCAGTGTCCGTTTACCCAGCAGAAGAGCTGGCAACGGGGCAGAGTGCCGCTGGCCTCTGCCCACCCTCCCTCATCTGCCCCGAGGAGCAGAAGGAGGATTTCCCGAGCTGCTTATCACGCAGCCGCTTACCCCATCCACCCCCTGGACTTTGTTCCTGTACCCACCTCCCCAGCAGAAGAGCTGGCAACGGGGCAGAGTGCCGCTGGCCTCTGCCCACCCTCCCTCGTCTGCCCCGAGGAGCAGAAGGAGGATTTACCTGAGCTGCTTATCCCGCAGCCGTTGACCCCATCTGACCCCCTGGACTTTGTTCCTGTACCCACCTCCCCAGCAGAAGAGCTGGCAATGCGGCAGAGTGCCGCTGGCCTCTGCCCACCCTCCATCGTCTGCCCTGAGGAGCCGAAGGAGGATTTACCCGAGCTGCTTATCCCGCAGCCGTTGACCCCATCCAACCGCCTGGACGTCATTCCTGCACCCGCTTCCCCAGCAGAAGAGCTGGCAACCGGACAGAGTGCCGCTGGCCTCTGCCCATCCTCCACCATCTGCCCTGAGGAGCAGAAGGGGGATACCCTCGAGCTGCTTATCCCGCAGCCGCTTACCCCATCCAACCCCCTGGACTTTGTTCCTGTACCCACCTCCCCAGCAGAAGATCTGGCAATGGCGCAGAGTGCCGCTGGCCTCTGCCCACCCTCCATCGTCTGCCCTGAGGAGCCGAAGGAGGATTTACCCGGGCTGCTTATCCCGCAGCCGTTGACCCCATCCGACCCCCTGGACTTTGTTCCCACACCCGCTTACCCAGCAGAAGAGCTGGCAACGGGGCAGAGTGCCGCTGGCCTCTGCCCACCCTCTCTCGTCTGTCCCGAGGAGCAGAAAGAGGATACACCGGGCTGCTTATCCCGCAGCCACTGACCCCACCGGAGATGGAGGACGCCATTCTCCTGCCCGGGGACCCTTCCTCGGCCTTGAACCTCCCAGCCGACGCGCTGGCAATGGGGCAGAGCCTGTTTCAACTCTGCCCATCTCCACACCCCTTTGGCCCGGAGGCCCCATGCAGCCACTGTTTTTTCCAACGGCTGACCAGGGCACTCGGGGCGCGTGCATTTAGCACCCGTTTTTCCCGGGTGCGCGATACCTCTGGAGGTGGTACAGGCGGTACCCCTCCCCGACCACAGGACCCTTATTCCGGAGGGGGTACCCCCAAAGATTTGTACCCCCAACACGCCAGGCACTGCCGCAAGGACAAATGGAGAAGCCTGGTGGCTCGCCTCCTCCCAACAGACTATGGACCCAGGTATGGACTATTGCTCCAACGACCCCGCGTCGACCCGTTGGGGTCCAACTGTGGCCGTCGGACTCCTTTGGGGAGGGGAGATATGTCATGGAACTGACGTAGCGCTCCCCACGTCAAACCCCAAGACTTTTATTTCCATGGCGAAAACCCCAAAAGACATAGACCGTTGCTTTGGGGAAGACCTTATGTTCATTTATATTGTGTGGTTTTAAATATGTTTTACATCGTTTGGTTTTAGTTTAATTTAGTTTAGTGAAAAATGACATAGCTTTGGTTTTAAAATACTATATTCCTGTAGGTAAATGTGTCTTTGTATAAAACAGTAAACAAGCTTTGCTGTTGTGTAAATTATGCGTCAGGGATTTTCCCCATTATCTAAGTACATGTTTAATTTAAGGGATCTCTGATAGAGTGTGTGTTTAATCTGATGTGCTGGAACAATAGATGTACAAATGTTATGTGGACTGAAGGCTAAGAGAATGTGAAGAATTGATTGTAAATAACTGCCATACCTCATTGTATGGATAGGCTCCTAATTAGTATGGAAACACCTCATTGTATGGGTAGGCTCCTAATTAGTATGGGTATGCAAATTATGACTGTCCTTCTTGAGCATAAATAGTGGCGTTGTTCATTAAAGGATTCAGATCATCTGAGTGTTTGAAACATACAGCTCTGCCTGGTGTTGTCATTTCACGTCGGCTATATCTCACCACTACCCAGGAACGGGTCATTTTAACTCCGCAGCAGAACCTCGATTCGCCGCGCCATTGCGCCACCTTGAATTGGTACCTCGGGATACCGCAACCACCCCGAATTGGGACCTCGACTCAGCGCCGTGCCTGCATCTTCAAGGAGACTCTACCGAACCGCGGTTCACCACGCAGACCGTCTCCAGCCTTTCAATGGTCAGTAGATCCGCTGCCGGGACGCCGAGTGCCGTGCCACTCGGTAGTCGGGCGGATTTCCACCGTGGGTGCCCCATCTACTCTCCAGATCTCCACCGCCACGTGGTCTTCTACCCAAGCCGCTCGAGACGCCGGGTGCCGTGCCACTCGGTAGTCGGGCTTGGCAACACCAAAGAAGGGGGTCAGATAGAGCAGGACCGCAGGCGGATACTCCATTCCGTCACACCAACCCTCAGATGTATCAAATATTCTATATTCAGCCCTTGGGTTTTTACGTCCCAGGTGCATTATCTTGCACTTATCCACATTAAAACTCAATTGTCACAACTCCCACCATTTTTTAGTTTACCTAAATCATTTGTCATTTGGCTGATCCCTCCAGGACGTCAACCCTGTTGCAAATCTTTGTGTCATCAGCAAAAAGACATACTTTACCATTAATACCTTCTGCAATATCACTAATAAAAATATTAAAGAGAATGGGTCCAAGTACTGACCCCTGAGGTACCCCACTGGTAACAAGACCTTGCGCCGAATAAACTCCATTTACCACAACCCTCTGTTGCCTGTCACTCAGCCACTGCCTAATCCATTCAACAATATTGGAATCCAAGCTCAAAGATTGCAATTTATTGATAAGCCTTCTATGCGGAACAGTATCAAAGCCTTACTGAAATCTAAATAAGCAATGTCTACTGCACCACCTGTGTCTATTATTTCTGTTACCCAATCAAAAAAATCAATAAGATTAGTTTAAACATGTCTCAGCTGTTTAACCCCTTCACTACCAGAAACTGTTACACCCGGTTTAGCATAAAGAAAGGAAACTGTAAATTATCTCATAAAATCCAGCTTTAATCTGCATCAAAAAGATCTAAATGTTCTGCCTGAGAAACAAATTCTCCAGTGAGCTCCCACCTGTCCACTGTATGAGGCCGTGTCAGACCAGCGCACTGATCACGGCCGTGTTGCCGGCGCCGCACATTTTAATGTCCGTGGCAGCATACAATTATGATCAATAGAGACCCACACACGAAGTACGTCCGCACAGAATGCGTTCGTCTGACCCTAGCCTTACTGTAAACAAGCTGCAAGGAATAGGCCACACCCTCACTGTAGCAAAGAACTCAAACTTTACTGCTGCATTCTGACAGCCAGAACCCGGGCAGAATACAAGGCGAGCTCTGTCTCCTTTCAGCTGGATTAATGTGCATTTGCATTAATGAAAAGTAAGCACAGAACTTCACCGGCTCTTTATTTACCCGCTGCGTGACACCTGCTGCCTTTATTTACCCGCTGCGTGACACACCTGCTGCCTTTATTTACCTGCTGCGTGATACACCTGCTGCCTTTACCCGCTGCATGACACCTGCTGCCTATATTTACTCGCTGCGTGTCAACCGCTGCCTATGTTTACCCGCTACGTGTCACCCGCTGCCTATATTTACTCGCTGTGTCGCCCACTGCCTTTATTTACCCGCCGTGTGTCACCCGCTGCCTAGATTTACCAGCTGTGTCGCCCACTGTCTTTATTTACTTGCTGTGTCACCCGCTGCCTATATTTACTCGCTGTGTTGCCCACTGCCTATATTTACCCGCTGCGTGTCACCCGCTGCCTTTATTTACTTGCTGTGTCACCCGCTGCCTATATTTACCTGCTGTGTGTCACCCGCTGCGTGTCGCCCGCTGCCTATATTTACCCGCTGCGTGTCGTCCACTGCCTATATTTACCCGCTGCCTATATTTACCCGCTGCGTGATGCCAGCTGGGTATATTTACCCGCTACTTTCTATAATGTCTAGCGTTAACGTTAGAATACTGATTATGTATCTTAACGCTTGGTATTGCAAACGCAGGTATTTGCGCGCCTCACACACATATATAACGCGTGCTGCTTTCTGTGAAGCCGCTGCTGTGGGAGCGCAGTCATGTCACGGGTAGGGATGAGCCGAACACCCCCGTGTTCGGTTCGCATTCGAACTCGAACAATTTCAAAAGTTCGAGTTCGAACGCGAACTGAACTCAATGCAAGTCAATGGGGCTGAAAATTCGGTTTTTAGAGTGCCCTCCAAGAGGGCATATATGCAAGATATTTGCCATAAAATGTGTATGGGGGTCTGGGTAGTGCCCTGGGGGACAGGAAACAAGGACAAAAAGTTAAAAGAAAACAACAACGTTTTTAAAGGGACAGTGAGTTTTCCATGAAATAAGGGTTAAGAATAAAAATGAAAAATTCCTTCAAATATCGTGCCTAGGAGGTCCCCATAACCTGCCCGTGAAGTGGCGGATTTCTAGGATGTATAGAAACATTTAAAAACAAAAAAATGACGTTTCAAATGACGGTAAATGGTTTTCCTTTAATCTATTCATGTCATGAACAATCGCTTGGGGCGGCAGCCTGTATGAAAAGAGACGTTTTAGGACACGTAGAACAAGTTTAGTGATTTTTTTTTTTGGGCTAAATTATGGTGAAATTTATGCAGGCTCTGGATGAAAGTAACAATAGGTGCTTTAAAATTGGGCCTTTGTACTGAGGAATGACGGAATCGGAAGCGACGATGCTTAAGGATTTTCCCTGATTGAGCAAGAAGCAGAAAGTTGAGTGAGTTCCCTGTGTTCCCAGTGTGTTGCTGGGATTGGTTTCAAGGCAGATATGTTGAGCAAGAATTTTGAAGGCTGGGGAGGAGTTCCCTTTGTTCCCAGTCTGGGGCTGGGATTGGACTCAGGGCAGATAACAGAAGGGGGAGGGGAAGAGGTAGTAAAAACGGGAGGGCAAGAGCCTGAAGATCACTTCTAACCTTTTTTCTTTCTGGACAGCTAACTCCATTTTACCATCATCATATGAAAACCAACGACTGGATAAGTATTACTGGCTGTATCAATCTGTTATATATTCCCTATTATTATAATCTGCTAAATATATATATTCCTAGTTCTATTATTACTTGGATAAATAGGTGCAGGTTTTCCCATTGTATTGATTTGTAGGTTTTATTTAGTAGATGCTTTTGATATTCGTTACACTTTGCAATACTGTATTCCCTTGTTAACTTTGTGTAGTATCTGCGTGATAGTAATTATGAATAGGTTAATTGTTCTGGTATAACTCGGCCAGAATTCAGTAATTTGTTGTTTTGTATGTTATTAGGTGCATTTGGGTTTCAGTAATTTTGCCTGTGTCTGTCTGAAGATTGCTGTGCCTTTATAGTTAAAGTGCTCACTCTAGTAAATGACTGACGGTCAATTTTTAAGAATCACGCACATGAATAGTGGGTGTTCTAGCCAGGGCCGCCATCAGGGCATTACGCCCCATGCTGCCGTAAGTGGCCCAGGCCCGGTGGGGGCCGGGCCCCCCTCGGCAGCGGCGTCACCCTTTTCCAGCTCCAGTACCAGACTCGGAGTCCGAATCCGGAGCTGTGTCTCTGCAGCAGGAGCCGGAGGAGACACTGTGTCTCCTCCGGCTCCTGGCAGCTTCACTGGCTGGCTGGGCAGGGCCAAGCAGCGTGTGGGGGCCTCCCAAGCACGTTGCTTTGGCTCCGCCCCCTCCACTCAGTGAAGCTGCGCGCCTGAGCTGGAGGGCCCGGGCTGAAGACAGAAGAAAAGAAGATTGAATAGAAGAAGATTGAAGAAAAAAAGAGAGAAGAAAAGAAGACAGCGGAGTGGTGACCCCAAGGCCCAGACCCCAGGGCCCAGACCCAGGGACCAGACCCCAAGGCCCAGGGCCCAGACCAAGGCCCAGGGCCAAGACCCAGACCCCCAGGGCCCTGGGCCCAGGGCCCAAACCCCAGGGCCCAGACCAGGGCCCAGACCCTAAGACCCAGACCCTGGGCCCAGGGCCTAAACCCCAAGGTCCAGACCCTGGGCCCAGACCCAAGGCCCTGGGCCCAGACCCCAAGGCCTAGACCAGGGACCAGACCCCAGGCCCAGACCAAGGCCAGGGCCAAGACCCAGACCCCCAGACCCTGGGCCCAGGGCCCAGGCCCAGACCCCAAGGCCCAAGGCCCTGGGCCCAGACCCAGGGCCCAGACCCCAAGGCCCAGACCCCAAGGCCCAGACCCAGGGACCAGACCCCAAGGCCCAGGGCCCAGACCAAGGCCCAGGGCCAAGACCCAGACCCCAGGGCCCAGACCCTGGCCCAGGGCCCAAACCCCAGGGCCCAGACCAGGGCCCAGACCCTAAGACCCAGACCCCCAGACCCTGGGCCCAGGGCCTAAACCCCAAGGTCCAGACCCTGGGCCCAGACCCAAGGCCCTGGGCCCAGACCCCAAGGCCTAGACCCAGGGACCAGACCCAGGGCCCAGACCAAGGCCCAGGGCCAAGACCCAGACCCCCAGACCCTGGGCCCAGGGCCCAGGCCCAGACCCCAAGCCCAGGGCCCAGACCCCAAGGCCCTGGCCCAGACCCCAAGGCCCAGGGCCCAGACCCCAAGGCCCAGACCCCAAGCCCAGACCCAGGACCAGACCCCAAGGCCCAGACCCAGCCTAGACCCAGGGCCCAGGCCCCAAGGCCCAGCCCCATGGACCAGACCCCAAGGCCCAGACCCAGGGACCATACCCCAGGGACCATACCCCAGGGACCATACCCCAGGGACCAGACCACAGGGACCAGACCCAGGGACCAGACCCAAAGGCACAGACCCAGGGTCCAGACCCCAGGGACCAGGCCCAGCCTAGACCCAGGCCCCAAGGCCCAGCCCCATGGACCAGACCCCAAGGCCCAGACCAAGGGACCAGACCCAGGGCCCAGACCCCAGGCCAGACTCAGGACCCAAACCCCAGACCAGACTCAGGGACCAGACCCCAAGGCCCAGTCCCAGGGACCAGACCCAGGGCCCAGACCAGACCCCCAGGCCCAGCCCAGACCCCAAGGCCCAGAGCACAAACCCCAGGGCCCAGACCCCAAGCCCAAGGCCCTGGGCCCAGACCCAGGGCCCAGACCCCAAGGCCCAGACCCCAAGGCCCAGACCCAGGGACCAGACCCCAAGGCCCAGGGCCCAGACCAAGGCCCAGGGCCAAGACCCAGACCCCAGGGCCCAGACCCTGGGCCCAGGGCCAAAACCCCAGGGCCCAGACCAGGGCCCAGACCCTAAGACCCAGACCCCAGACCCTGGGCCCAGGGCCTAAACCCCAAGGTCCAGACCCTGGGCCCAGACCCCAAGGCCCTGGGCCCAGACCCCAAGGCCTAGACCCAGGGACCAGACCCCAGGGCCCAGACCAAGGCCCAGGGCCAAGACCCAGACCCCCAGACCCTGGGCCCAGGGCCCAGGCCCAGACCCCAAGGCCCAGGGCCCAGACCCCAAGGCCCTGGGCCCAGACCCCAAGGCCCAGGGCCCAGACCCCAAGGCCCAGACCCCAAGGCCCAGACCCAGGGACCAGACCCCAAGGCCCAGACCCAGCCTAGACCCAGGGCCCAGGCCCCAAGGCCCAGCCCCATGGACCAGACCCCAAGGCCCAGACCCAGGGACCATACCCCAGGGACCATACCCCAGGGACCATACCCCAGGGACCAGACCACAGGGACCAGACCCAGGGACCAGACCCAAAGGCACAGACCCAGGGTCCAGACCCCAGGGACCAGGCCCAGCCTAGACCCAGGCCCCAAGGCCCAGCCCCATGGACCAGACCCCAAGGCCCAGACCAAGGGACCAGACCCAGGGCCCAGACCCCAGGCCAGACTCAGGACCCAAACCCCAGACCAGACTCAGGGACCAGACCCCAAGGCCCAGTCCCAGGGACCAGACCCAGGGCCCAGACCAGACCCCCAGGCCCAGCCCAGACCCCAAGGCCCAGAGCACAAACCCCAGGGCCCAGACCCCAAGGCCCAAACCAGACCCAGGGACCAGGCCCAGACCCAGAGACCATCATATACAGCCCGTTACTGTGAGATTTATTGCTGTGGATTCTGTGATACGTTCATACACACCGCACATTAGTGGCAGTTTTATTGCTGTGGTGCTATGTTATGTCCTTTTTTTTAAGGGGAGAAAAGCTGTTAGTTTGAGGGAGTGCCGGGGGGGCCCCATCGTGAGGTTTAGTAAGGGGCCCCATCATTTCTGATGGCTGCCCTGGTTCTAGCACCAAATAGCACTCCAAAATAGATAAATTTTAATGAGCTGCAGTAATTTTGTACTGAACAGGCCGGATGCATACAAAGCAACCTGTGACGAAACACACATATAGTATAATCTATTGGGTTAAATACGCGCTAATTTACCCGTTGTAGTCATTTGCATTTTTAGCTAGAATATGCTCGTTGATATTTGCTTCACTTTGCTATACTTAATCAAACCTTATTATTTGTATAGTCTGTATGATCTTCTAAACATAGGTAATCAGTGACTGCATGGCTGGCGGCCATCTTAAGCCTCAAAAAGTCACATGGTCTGCTGTCAATGAGGAACTGCTGCAGCAGTAACTGTACAATCTGTTTAAGCTTACATTTGCGCAACTAAATTAATCCAGATTGTTTCTGCCAGATTTATGAATATATAACAATTACTAACCAAATACACATCTAAATATGTCTGTTATAATTTCTGAAGAGGCTTATCAACTAAACAGTGATTTTGTATGTTAGAAAATGCTGTTTCATTATTTTGGGTAGGTTGATTTAACGTCGGGCCTATAGATTAATATACTAAGCAAGGAACCGTTTCATTGGTGGACGTGGGTTAAAGAATTTCACATGTGTAGCCTCGTACTATTGGTAAAGGATTCCAGGGCTGGTGAGTCTTAAGATGGAGGATAAGGAGAATGGAGTAAGGGTTTTTAAGGAAGACTTCAAGATACTGATTAGGGGTGAAGCGAAGGGGGGTAGGAAAGTAAAGCAGTTGAAATCAGCATATGAATTGCCAGAAATCTTGAGAGAAAAGTGGGGGAAGGAGGTGCTGTTAGGTAGAATGGCTGGTCCTTTGGAGAAGTCCCCATTTAGCTTAACCCAGAGGGCATTCGGGGAATGAGGCTGTAACGTGGGGCTTCCTGTCCACATGCAGACTGCTCCCCTTGAAGTCAGTATTCTGCAGAAGACTGTGTTTATTTACATTTTGCAAGGGACACACACAGAGAGGAAAGGTGCAGAGACAATGTAATCACACCCAGCTCAGAACAATGGATCAGATAACTGTGAGCTGGGCGACCTTGGTTGGGGGGGAGGGTAGGGGCTGATGGAAGCCTGTGAAAACAAAAGGTATCCATTACTTAGAGGGGGGGTGTATACTATACAAAGACTGGAGCGTAATGCAGAGGTTAAGCGGAGGCATGCCCGGTGTTATGTGTAAGAGGTTATTTGGAGGCGGCTCCTGCAAACGGCCATATGTTTTTAGAGGCATGAGGATGGAACCAATTTGTCCAGGTTTCAATTCAAAGCGGCTTTGGAAAAGGCTGTAATATTGCTGGGATGGAAAGGGGATTGTATTGCCCCGCATTCTCTCAGAATGGGTGCAGCCACCACGGCAGCGCAGTCGGGTTACCCTAAGGAGCATATTAAAACATGTGGAGATGAAAGTCAGATGCGTATAGGTGTTATGTGAGGCCGCTGCAGAAATGAGGGGGGGGGGGACAAAAATAAAAATGTAATAATTTTTTTTCTATAATAAGGTTTGGTTAATTTCAGTTGCTATAAAAGTTGGTATGTATTTTGCGCGTTAATAGCTTCTGTTTCTTTCAGAACGGGCCAAGAGAGTATGGATCCTGAGACACTCCTATGTGCACTGGGCGGCTATTCACGCTGCGGGCACAAAGAGGGGAGTGAACCTAGGTCAGCCTCACTAAAGTGGGCATTAGGGGGATAGGGAAGAGGGGTCCATTTGTCTGAGGCGGGGAACAATATTATCGTTGGCGGCGCCGAAGGTGGGATAAAGAAACTCGGGTAAGGTAAGTGAAAAGGTCACGGTCTTTTATTGTGGCGGAAAATGAGGGTCCTCATTTTGGTGGCGGTGAAATATGCGGCCCTGGCACGTGGAGAGGCGATAGAGGGGGAGGGTCTGTAGGTTAGGGGGTCTGGGTGGTGTTTTTTCGGCCAAACTCAGGTGTCTCCTTGTTTGCAGATCCTCTTGGCCTGCTATCTGCTATAAAGAGAGCAGCGTGTGGTCGCGCTAGCTTAGCCACGTGGGGCCGGCCGCTATTTCCCCGCTATTTCTGGGCAATGCTTGTAGTGCATTGCGGTTGCCAGTGTTATCTGGCTGGATTTCTGGTACCAGTGTTATCTGGTGTTAACTATTTTGAGAAAGCGAGGATCGCTTATAAAATCATTCTGCCATAAAGGCAATGATTCTGGCCTTAATTAATCAAAGACGTGACCTTTTCAAACCGCCAATACTTTGTCGTGTGTTTTTATTTATGGGGAGTTGGGGGCGAGGAGTGGGTGTTTGGTTCGGGAGGGAACTGAGGTAACTTAAGACAGAGAAAGTTGTAAAAGAGAAATAAGGGTAAAATTCTTAGTACTGAGGAACGACGGAAACTGAAGCGATGATGCTTAAGGATTTTCCCTGATTGAGCAAGAAGCAGAAAGTTGGGTGAGTTCCCTGTGTTCCCAGTGTGTTGCTGGGATTGGGTTTCAAGGCAGATATGTTGAGCAAGAATTTTGAAGGCTGGAGAGGAGTTCCCTTTGTTCCCAGTCTGGGGCTGGGATTGGACTCAGGGCAGATAACAGAAGGGGGAGAGGTAGAGGTAGTAAAAACGGGAGGGCAAGAGTCTGAAGATCACTTCTAACCTTTTTTCTTTTCCCACCCTACCCATCCTGTTTTTTAGGTTACTGCCTGAATACTGAGTCGAAAAGGTCACGCAGAGATCAGTCGGACCACGGATAGGGGCAAATGAAGTGGTGATTCCGCCAGTCATTCAAGACCGCCCGTGTGTTCCCATACGGAGTCATACCATGTTGCAGGAAGCCGGTTGGAGTTTTTTCTGGCCAAAGCCGGTGGATTGCTTTAGATGGGCATGGTTAGTTGAGGTACAGTCAGATAATTTCACCATGTTACATGAAGCCAGCTGGTGGTTTTTCGGCCAAAACTGGGGGATTGTATTGGCATTCACTTTGGCTGGTGGTTTTTCGGCCAAAGCCAGGGGGATTGTATTTGGTTAAAGACATGGTTAGTTGAGTTATTGGTGAGAATATATTGTACCATGTTTCATGAAACCAGCTGGTGGTTTTAATTTTCGGCCAAAGCTGGGGGATTGATTTACCGTGACACCGGCTGGTCGCGCTAGCTAGGCCACGTGGGGCTGGCCGCTATTTCTGGGCAATGCTTGTGGTGCATTGCGGTTGCCAGTGTTATCTGGTGTTACCTACTTTGAGAAAGTGAGGATCGCTTATAATTCTGCCATAAAGGCAATGATTCTGGCCTTAATTAATAAAAGACGTGACCTTTTCAAACCGCCAATACTTTGTCGTGTGTTTTTATTTATGGGGAGTTGGGGGCGGGGGGCGAGGGGTGGGTGTTTGGTTCGGGAGGGAACTGAGGTAACTTAAGACAGAGGAAGTTGTAAAAGAGAAATAAGGGTAAAATTCTTAAGTGTCGGCAACAGTGCCGTCACACCGTAACCCCTCTGTGGTATTGTGGAAGAGTGCAGTGGTGGAGGTTTTGGTAATGCGGAAGATATCCCCGATCTATTCAGTTACATCAGCAGCTATAACAAAACCTGGTCAGCAATGTTTAGGCACTTGTACTGCGCTACTCTATATGGTGAGAATCGGCGCACACCAGTAGCAACAGGAAGCAAACAGAACAGGCAGGGAATACACAGCGAGCATAGTCAAATGCCAGGCAAAGTCGGCAACAGATCGGGTCCTCAGAACAAGCAGGGTCAGTAACAAGTATACAAACTGATTTGATAAGCTAGCGATGCGGGAATAAAGGCTGAGACACACTGAGCGTGTAGTGACGCACAGCGTAGCAAAGAGAAGCAAACATTTTGCAGGCTTGACTTCACTCCGCTCCGCCTCGCAGCGTGTCTACACTGCATTACGTTTGCTTCTCACCGCACTGGACAGGAATCCACTAACTAAATTAAAATGTACACACAAAACCATTTTATTTTCACAAAGCACATGTTATATAGACAAAAAAAGTTTCTACTGAATAAAATACATCAAAAATTACTGTTAATTTAATAGGAATAGTATAAAAATATAAAAAAGTAACCCCTGATCATATATATTATAGGGACACGGAGCGCTGTGTATAGAGTAGGGATGCACAGACATATACAGTTGTGTTCAAAATTATTCAACCCCCAATGCTGTAAAGGGTTTTAGGGAATTTAGTGACATTTGTAATTGTATTCAGAATGAAATCCTACAAGGACTTTTTAAAGAACCATATGCAACTAAAATGACATCAATTGGTTTTGTAATACAGTAGTAAATGTTTCTTTTGTGAATTCTTCATTGACACAATTATTCAACCCCTTAAAGACTACCACTCTGAAGAACAGAGGTTCATTCAAGTGTTTTCAATCAGGTATTGAAAACACCTGTGGATGTCACGGAGCAGCAATAAAGCATAATAAGCACCAATTAGGCAGCTTTAAAATGACTGTGATACTCAGCTCCTTCTAGACATTTACTGGTGTGGTTACAAACATGGTGAAGTCAAGAGAATGGTCCAGGAAGACAAGAGAAGAGGTAATTACTCTTCACAGGAAGGGCAATGGCTATAAGAAGATTGCAAAGATGTTAAACATACCAAGAGAGACCATAGGAAGCATCATTCGCAAATTCAAGGCAAAGGGCACTGTTGAAACGCTACCTGGTCATGGCAGAAAGAAGATGCTGACTTCGACTGCTGTGCGCTACCTGAAGCGTAGAGTGGAGAAAAGTCCCCGTGTGACTGCTGAGGAACTGAGAAAAGATTTGTCAGATGTGGGTACTGAAGTTTCAGCTCAGACAATACGGCGCACACTGCGTAATGAAGGCCTCCATGCCAGAACTCCCAGGCGCACCCCCTTGCCGTCTCCAAAGAATAAGAAGAGTCGACTGCAGTATGCCAAAAGTCATGTGGACAAACCACAGAAGTTTTGGGATAGTGTTCTGTGGACTGATGAAACAAAATTAGAACTGTTTGGACCCATGGATCAACGCTATGTTTGGAGGAGGAAGAACAAGGCCTATGAAGAAAAGAACACCTTGCCTACTGTGAAGCATGGCGGGGGGTCAATCATGCTTTGGGGCTGTTTTGCTTCTGCAGGTACAGGGAAGCTTCAGCGTGTGCAAGGTACCATGAATTCTCTTCAGTACCAGGAGATATTGGATGACAATGTGATGCAGTCCATCACAAACCTGAGGCTTGGGAGACGTTGGACCTTTCAACAGGACAATGATCCCAAGCATACCTCCAAGTCCACTAGAGCATGGTTGCAGATTAAAGCCTGGAACATTTTGGAGTGGCCATCGCAGTCACCTGACTTAAATCCGATTGAGAACCTCTGGTGGGACTTAAAGAAAGCAGTTACAGTGCGCAAGCCTAAGAATGTGACTGAACTGGAGGCTTTTGCCCATGACGAATGGGTGAAGATACCCGTAGATGGCTGCAAGACACTTGTGTCAAGCTATGCTTCACGTTTAAAAGCTGTTATAACTGTAAAAGGATGTTGTACTAAGTACTAAGATTGAATGTCACTTGGGGGTTGAATAAAACTGATAATGATGTGAGCACAGAAAAGACATTTGTGCTTATTTCATTATAAATGTTATGTTATATTTGTCTGACCTACACGTGCCTCTTTGATTTAATTGTAAGCAAGATGACTGAATGATCAAAATCAATGTCAAACTGGCCAAAACACTCAATTTCAGTGGGGGTTGAATAATTTTGAACACAACTGTACGTATATATCAACACGCAGACCTATATATAGGTATATATCAACACATATATATATATATACATACACCCACCAACAGACCTCAGACCATATATAAACATACGCACATGGGGGGGTGGCATGTGGACAATCTCAACTAAATGCGCCCCCCCCCCCATTTGGCTGATCCCTCCAGAAGAAATGTTGAATCCGACAGAGCAGAGAATATATATATTATTCTCTGCTCTATCGGGTTCAACATTTCTTCTGGGGGGATCAGCCAAATGGGGGGGGGGGCAATTAGTTGCCAAAATGTGTGTGTAATACAAGTCTGGATATATATATTTATAAGAATATAGATATATATATAATATATATCATACCTGCCCTTACCTTCCCCTATAAATTTGCTAAAAATATACACACATAAAAAACAAACCACTGCCCGAGACCCTGCGCAGCCCACATGCCACCCCCTCTACCTGGCTGAATGTATCTAATATATATAATTAAATACATTCAGCCAGGTAGAGAAAGAAAAAAAAAGGTTTTAATTTATGTTCTCGGGGACATTTAAAAATGTCCTCGGATTTTATTTTTTTTAGAAATATGTCACCTTACCTTAGCCTGGTGGTCAGTGGGGGCTCCCTGGATCCTGGTTGTGGGGGGGGTCTGCCATGGCCGCAGGTGCAGTGGCTCCCTCCCTGTGCTGCCTGTCTCTGCCAGATGCACCCGGGCGGCTAGCCCGCCGCTAGCTCTGTCATCCGGCGGCCGCATGCTCCTCAATGCTCCTCAAGGGGATCCTTGGGAGGCCCCTGCAGGATGCCCTCTACAGTGCCTGATTAGAGGGTCGTGTCTGCCTGATGTTTTAGTAACAAGAATGTTTTATCCCATAGGTCGTCAATGTTAAAAATATTACTGTTTTAATTCAATATCTAATAAACCATTGCTTATAATATTCTGCAGTAAAGAGTCTCTTTATTTCTAGATTTTTTTATAATTTTTTTAAGCATTTTTTATACTTGTTTCAATTTTTTTTATTTTTTTTCGAACTCGAACCGAACACTCGGAAAAGTTCGAAGTTCGCAAACTGTCGAACGGCCGATGTGAACTCCGAACATATCGAACCGAACTGTTCATGGCGTCCGTGATCGTGCTGTCAGCCTGTGTCAGTGGGTGAGAACGGCACAGGTTGAGTAAATACGGCGCCGGTAGCGCGTGTCCTCGTGGCTTATGCTGCGCATTGTTTCAGAGACAGAAGGTGCCCCATTATCTGCGGCTCGTGTTTACACAGGCTGCTCAGACGCCAATTAGTCTCTGCACAATGACAGTCGTGCCACGTGCTGCGGTACGGGGGCAGGGATGACGTGTCGGGGTGATTGGGAGATTTTCCGTTTCCTCCACAGGTTCCCCCGAGCTCGGGGCGATTTCTGAGGGGAACGAGCTGCGCAGGACATGACATACAGGCAGTTTTTGGGGTGAACGAGCTGCGCAGGACATGACATACAGGTAGTTTTTGGGGTGAACGAGCTGCGCAGGAAGTGACATACAGGCAGTTTTTGGGGTGAACGAGCTGTGCAGGACATGACATACAGGCAGTTTTTGGGGTGAACGAGCTGCACAGGAAGTGACATACAGGCAGTTTTTGGGGTGAACGAGCTGCGCAGGACATGATATACAGGCAGTTTTCGGGGTGAACGAGCTGCGCAGGAAGTGACATACAGGCACTTTTTGGGGTGAATGGGTGTTTCTTGTGGGGTCAATATGTATTGGTGCAGAGACCATTTTTGGGGTGAACAGTCAGTTCTTGGGCTACGTAGTCTGTCTCTGCAGTTTACTCCCCTGGCCTTGTCATTCTGGTCAGATTCTGGGGGAATTCGGGTGATTTTAACAGATTTGTCATTTTCTGTCGGAGGGGGGAATTATCTGGCTGGATTGGGATGGGTTGGTTCCTTCATGGCGGTTTTGGCGCAGACTGGGCATGAGGGCTCAGGGTAGAATGTTCAAATCCCTTTTATCATAGTATCGCAGTGACTCCCTGCTTGAATGCAGGTGTCAGGTTCAGGCTTGTAGGAGATCTGATGTCACTGTATGGAGTGATGATGTCACAGAATGACGGCACATCTCCAGCACTGGGTATTCTGAATAAGCGCGAGTAACATTCATGCCTCATTAGCCTATAGCATTGTAATGATGTCACATGATGCGTCATGATGTCACACTGTTATGAGAGATTACCCAGCTGCCATTTGGGGGAACACATGGTCTCCATCATCCAGATTGGTAAAGCCGGCTCCAGCATCGCGATAGCCATGTTAGCAAAGCAGATGGACCCTGAAACAGACACAGGCGACGGTTATACATCCAGCACCAATAAAACCGCTGGAAGCCGTAAAGCAGAACACAAACATGACACTCCAGCCCCACATGTCATATGGCCAGGGAGGACGCTTCTCTACCTGCTGACACCAAGACCCAGCACAGCGGCAACACAAACCTCTCCCCGTTTGTTATAGGAGCGGCCTTTGTACGAGCTTGAACTTCCTGTTCCCCATTATTTCCTGTCACTTTACGGAGCGCAGCTTCCTCCTCGTACCCTGATCACGGCACGCACGCACGACCAAGAGCAGCATCAGATCAAGCAAATATTCCCACAGAGCCACCTACTTAAACCCAAACCACTCCCAAAAGGCGATCACATACATAAACCACTCCCAAAAGGCAGCCACATACATAAACCACTCCCAAAAGGCAGCCACATACATAAACCACTCCCAAAAGGCGGCCACATACCTAAACCACTCCCAAAAGGCGGTCACATACATAAACCACTCCCAAAAGGCGGCCACATACCTAAACCACTCCCAAAAGGCGGCCACATACCTAAACCACTCCCAAAAGGCGGTCACATACATAAACCACTCCCAAAAGGTGGCCACATACCTAAACCACACCCAAAAGGCGGCCACATACTTAAACCACTCCCAAAAGGCGGCCACATACATAAACCACTCCCTAAAGGCAGACAAGTATCTAAACACAAACCACTCCCAAAAGGCGTCCACATACCTAAACCACTCCCTAAAGGCAGCTACATACTTAAACCACTCCCTAAAGGCAGCCACATACATAAACCACTCCCTAAAGGCAGACAAGTATCTATACTCAAACCACTCCCAAAAGGTGGTGTGACATAAGGAATGGGAAGGTCATCGAGGGGCAATATATTTCCCCTCGGTTCCTGTCCTATGTACAGAACTAGTGGAATCCAGACCGGGTTTTCGTGCTAACTTTGGGTCTGGAAAATCTGGGATTTGTGTCTCTCTCCTGGATTGTTAATTAATTGATGTTTATCCAATGGTGATAAAAGAGGGGAGGCTGAACCAGGAAGTTGCTCTGGCCTGGGACTCAGAAAGCCTTCTGAGAGAGCTGCAAGGTAAAAGGTGTGAGAAAAGGTTGCTTAAAGTAATTTTGTTCATTTGAGGTGGCTGAGGTTAGCTCACCATTTGTTAGAGAGGGAAATCTAACTGTTTAGTAAGAGCCTGAGCGGCAAGGGTTTATTTTCTGTTTTCATTTCTGTTTTATTGCAACCATTTAAATAAATACTGTCTGCTGGACTGATTTCAAAGAACGTTTACTGCCTGGACTACCTTTTTCCCAGCAAAGGTAACCTCCATCTGAGCTATACCCCCACATATGGTGGAGGATGCGGGCACTTTCCTTGTGCAAGTTGCATGATGAAGGACGTGCTAAAAGCTTTGCTTCAAGCCACTGCGGTCCAGCAGGAGACAAATCGTCAGTTTGCAGAGGCTCAGCGGCAGATGTTGGAGGCCCAGCAAGCTGACCGAGATGCCCAGCGAGCAGATTGAGAGGTACTCAAGGAGGTGGCTCAAAGCCTCCTGGAATTGAAGAGAAACTCTGTGGCTTCAATGCCTGTGGAACAAAAGGTGAAGTGTGCCAGCCATTACCTGCAAAAGATGACAGCTGCTGATGATGTGGAAGCCTACCTCACTACATTTGAGAGGATTGCTACACGAGAAGGTTGGCAGAGATGTGAATGGGCAGGGCTGGTTGCACCATTCCTAACAGGTGAACCCCAAAAAGCCTACTATGACTTGGAACCTGAGGCTGCTCATGATTATGATGTACTTAATGCTGAAATCCTGGCAAGACTAGGTGTTACCATTGCTGTTCATGTCCAGCGGGTGTATATAAGGCTGAAAAGCCCCCAAGGTCCCAAATGTTTACCTTATACACCTCACCAGGAAATGGCTCCAGCCTGAGACATCGTCGCCACCGGAGATAGTGGAGAGTGTTGTTATGTACCGTTATTTGCAGGCTCTTCCTACCTCCCTAAGGAAATGGGTCAGCCATGGAGACCCCAAAACGGCTACCCAACTAGTGGACACGATTGAGCCATACACCACAGCAACTGACTTGCTAAGTAGCCCCGTGCTTGAGCGTCCCGTCTCACCCAGAGGACACCTGCCCAGAGGACCTGGGAAGCCTGTTCCAGGGGTTAAGGGCATGGGAGAGACTTCTAAGACATTTGCCAATGATGAAGAGACTACAGGCTCTGGACCTAAAGACTGGCCAGGTAGGTAAGGAAGGACCATGAGGCCATATACAGGACTGGGTGCTGACCCTATAAAATGCTTTCGTTGCCATGGGTCAGGACATATTGCTGCTAATTGTCCACTTACTGATGAACCTATGCAATGTGATCATGCTATGATGGGGAAACGCATGTCTTTCTTTGCACAAGTGGTGTGTACTGCATCATGTCAGGAACGGATTGAGAGGCAAATGTGTGTTCTTTCCATTGATGGAAAGTCAGTTACAGCTCTGCTAGATTCTGGTAGTGTGGTAACTCTAGTCAGAGCTGACTTTATCAGCCTCAACAGGTACCACCTTAGCACTATTGGGGTTATTTGTGTACATGGTGACACACGTGATTACCAGACCGCTGTAGTGGAAATTGGCACTCCATGGGGCTCTGTGACAGTTGGTGGGTGTAGTACCCTCCCTGCTTCATGAAGCTATAGTGGGGAGGGATTTTCCACAGTTTTGGAGACTTTGGGAAACTAAAAAGGTTCAGGTGGATTGTGCTCCCCCTACAGGTGAACTAAGGGAACTTAGTCCAGAACCTTTTGATTGTAACATAGAGGATATTGTGGGTGTGTCTAATGAAGGGGTTATGCCTTTCCCTCTTTCTGTGATGGCTGGGGAACAGGAGGATGTAGAACCTGACCCAGAGAGTGTGAACAATGAACAGGATGTTGTACCTGGCTCTAGTACGAAAGTGGATCAAATGATATGCCGGACTTAGAAGTCAGGAAGGATGATTTCCGTACAGAACAAATAAAGGACTCCACACTGACTAATGCCAGGGAAAACCTAAAAATGATAGATGGAAAACACATTGATCCTGACGTAAGAATGTCTTTCCCCTACATGATCCAAAAAATTATTTACTTTATCAGGTGGTAAAGCGAGGGGAGGATGTGGTGGAACAATTAGTAGTCCCAAAACCATACCGCAGGATGGTATTGGATCTTGCTCATAGTCATATAATGGGTGGACATCTGGGTATAGAGAAAACCAAGGAGAGAGTAAGCCAGGAGAGAGTTCTTTTGGCCAGGTTTACATGCAGTTGTAAGGGAATACTGTGAGTCATGCCCAGAGTGTCAGTATTTGGCACCCTCGCCCCATTTTCGTAGTCTGCTGGTACCTTTGGCAATTATTGAGGTAACCTTTGAAAGAATTGGCATGGATCTGGTAGGTCCAGTGGTTAATTCTGCCCGGGGGCACCAGTATATACTAGTAATACTAGATTATGCTACACGGTATCCTGAAGCAATTCCCTTACGTAATACCTCCGCTAAAACTATTGCCAAGGAGCTTGTTCAGATATTTAGTCGCGTAGGTATTGCAAAGGAAATCTTAACAGACCAGGGCACGCCATTTATGTCTAGAGTAACTCAGGAGCTGTGTAGGCTGTTCAATATCTCACACTTGCACACGTGTGTCTACCACCCCCAAACTGACGGACTAGTGGGGAGATTTAATAAGATGCTTAAGAGCATGTTAAAAAAGGTAGTTGACAAAGATAGGAAGAATTGGGATTTCGTATTGCCGTATCTCATGTTTGCTATTCGGGAGGTACCTCAGGCATCCACAGGATACTCCCCTTTTGAACTTTGTATGGCAGGCATCCCAGAGGCCTTCTAGATATTGCCAAGGAAACATGGGAGGGTGAGACAACCCCCTATAGGAGTGTCATTGAGCATATCTCAATGATGCAGGACAGAATTGTGGCTGTCATGCCCCTGGTGCTACCCCTGGTGCGGGAACATATGGAGCAAGCCCAGGAAGCACAGAGGAGGGTTTATAATCAGGGTGCCAAAGTATGTAGCTTTAACCCTGGGGATAGAGTCCTAGTGCTAGTCCCAACCGTTGAGAGTAAATTCCTGGCAAAGTGGCAAGACCCCTATGAAATAATTGAAAACATAGGAGAGGTAAACTATAAAGTTCACCAGCCAGGGAGAAGGAAACCTGAGCAAATTTACCACATTAACCTTTTAAAGCCATGGAGGGACAGAGAAGCCCTGGTAATTATCCCAACACCCCAAACACAGGCCCCTCCACACCTGAGGTCCCAATAGCTGAAACCTTATCAGTGGCTCAACATAATGAGGTAAAAGAGTTTCTGAGAAAAATTACAGACTTTTTCTCTGAAATGCCGGGATTGACTACAGTCATTCAGCATGACATCATTACAGAACCCGGTGTTCATGTAAATGTAAAGCCATATAGAATACCCGAGGCTAGATGAAAAGCTGTCCTGGCAGAAATAAAAAAAATGTTAGAATTGGGGGTGATCGAAGAGTCCCATAGTGATTGGTCAAGTCCGATTGTGCTGGTTCCAAAACCAGATAGAAGCATAAGATTTTGTAATGATTTTAGAAAGTTGAATAGTGTCCAAATTTGATGCTTACCCGATGCCTCGGGTGGATGAGCTCATCGACAGACTGGGAACGGCCCGATACCTAACCACTTTAGATCTGACTAAGGGATACTGGCAGATACCCCTGACTGACAGAGCAAAAGAAAAGACGGCATTCTCTACACCCGAGGGGTCTTTCCAGTATAAGAGGATGCCATTTGGTCTGCATGGTGCCCCTGCCTCATTCCAAAGAATGATGGATAGAATACTGAGATCTCATCGACAATATGCAGCGGCTTATTTGGACGATATAGTGATACACAGCCCAGACTGGCAGACTCATTTGTTAAGGGTGCAAGCAGTAGTCAACTCTCTAAGGGAGGGGGGACTCAGGGGCCAACCCAAAGAAATGTGCCATGGGGTTGGAGGAGGCAAAATACCTGGGGTATACCATTGGTCGGGGTTTGGTTAAGCCTTAAATCAATAAGGTTGAGGCGATTCAAAAGTGGCCCCAACCTATAAATAAAAAGCAAGAGAGGGCATTTCTTGGAATCACGGGCTATTATCGGCGCTTCATCCCCAATTTTGCCACCATTGCGGCTCCAATGACTGATTTGACGAAGGTTAAAGGGACAGTCCTGATTACGTGGAATTCTGAGGCAAATGAGGCATTTCAGAGGTTGAAACAAGCTTTGTGTGCTCAACCGGTGCTGGTGACCCCCAGATTTCATGAAAGACTTTGTAGTACAGACAGATGCCTCTGATGTGGGTCTAGGAGCTGTACTGTCCCAAATCAGAGATGGGGAGGAGCACCCTGTGGTCTATCTCAGCAGGAAGCTTAATAAACACGAGAGAAATTATGCCATTATTGAGAAGGAATGTTTGGCTATCAAATGGGCCCTGGACACCCTCACGTATTACCTGTTGGGTAGACCGTTTAAAGTGGATGTGTGAAAATAAAGGAATGGCCGAGTTACAAGGTGGTTCTTGGCTTTATAAGCCTTTAAGTTTACAGTAGAGCACAGAGCGGGGAAGCTTCAAACCAATGCAGATGCCCTTTCGCGTGTCCATTACCTCTCCAATGCAGTTGCCTAACCGCGGGGGTTTGAGCAAAGGGGGGGATATGTGACATAAGGAATGGGAAGGTCATGGAGGGGCGGTATATTTCCCCTTGGTTCCTGTCCTATGTACAGGACTAGTGGAACCCAGACTGGGTTTTCGTGCTAACTTTGGGTCTGGAAAATCTGGGTTTTGTGTCTCTCTCCTGGCTTGTTAATTAATTGATGTTTATCCATGGGAGATAAAAGAGGGGAAGCTGAACCAGGAAGTTGCTCTGGACTAGGACTCAGAAAGCCTTCTGAGGGAGCTGCAAGGTAAAAGGTGTGTGTGAAAAGGTTGCTTAAAGTATTTCTGTTCATTTGAGGTGGCTGAGGTTAGCTCACCATTTGTTAGAGAGGGAAATCTAACTGTTTAGTAAGAGCCTGAGCGGCAAGGGTTTATTTTCTGTTTTAATTTCTGTTTTATTGCAACCATTTAAATAAAAACTGTCTGCTGGACTGATTTCAAAGAGCTTTTACTGCCTGGACTACCTTTTTCCCAGCAAAGGTAACCCCCATTTGAGCTATACCCCCAGAGTGGCCACATACCTAAACCACTCCCAAAAGGCGGTTACATACCTAAACCACACCCCAAAAGGTGGCTACATACCTAAACCACTCCCTAAAGGCGGCTACTTACTTAAAACACTCCCTAAAAGCGGCTACTTACTTAAACCACTCCCTAAAGGTGGCCACATACCTAAACCACTCCCAAAAGGCGGTTACATACCTAAACCACTCCCAAAAGGCGGTTACATACCTAAACCACACCCCAAAGGTGGCTACATACCTAAACCACTCCCTAAAGGCGGCCACATACTTAAACCACTCCCAAAAGGCGGCTACTTACTTAAAACACTCCCTAAAGGCAGCTATTTACTTTAAACACTCCCTAAAGGCGGCTACTTACTTAAAACACTCCCTAAAGGCGGCCACATACCTAAACCACTCCCTAAAGGCGGCCACATACCTAAACCACTCCCTAAAGGCATGCAAGTATCTAAACCCAAACCACTCCCAAAAGGCGACCACATACCTAGACCGTTCCAAAAAGGCAACCACATACCTAAACCACTCCCTAAACACAGACACGTATCTAAACCCAAACCACTCCTAAAAGCTGGCTCTTGTGAGAGTTAATCAATGGGATTGTGTCATCCAGAGCACGAGCTGATCCAATAACATTGAGCTATTAAAGGGCGGGCCAGACCCACAGCAGGGTGAGAGGGACGGTGCAGAAACACAGCTGGGTCACACATGGGCTAGAGACTCCGTTGGGGTGGGCCAGAAACAGCAGGGTGAGAAGGATGGTGCAGAGAAGCATCGGGGTGACAAGAACAGTGTAGAGACACAGCAAGGTGAGAGGGACGGGGCAGAGACACAGCGGGGTGAGAGGGGCGGGGTGAGAGGAACAGTGCAGAGACACAGCGTGGTGAGAGGGACAGTGCAGAGACACAGCGGGGTGAGAGGGACAGTGCGGAGACACAGCGGGGTGAGAGGGGCAGTGCAGAGACACAGCGGGGTGAGAGGGACAGTGCGGAGACACAGCGGGGTGAGAGGGGCAGTGCAGAGACACAGCGGGGTGAGAGGGCTGGTGCAGAGACACAGCGGGGTGAGGGACAGTGCAGAGACACAGCAAGGTGAGAGGGACGGTGCAGAGACACAGCAGGATAAGAGGGACCGTGCAGAGACACAGCAGGATAAGAGGGACAGTGCAGAGACACAGCAGGGTGAGAGGGGCAGTGCAGAGACACAGCGGGGTGAGAGGGCTGGTGCAGAGACACAGCGGGGTGAGGGACAGTGCAGAGACACCGCAAGGTGAGAGGGGCGGTGCAGAGTAGGGATGTGCGTTTCGGGTTTCGGAACTTCGGAATTTTCACGAAATTTCCCGATTCGTGTTTTCGGATGCGGCCGAATTTCCGAAAATTTTTAGATCCGAAAATGTCAGATCCGAAATGTTTTCCGAGCCGAAACGAAATATTTTTGGATTTTTCGAATGGACTTGAAATGTGTCAAACGAGGAGAACAGATGTTCCGAAAAACGAAAATTTTCCGAAAAACGAAAATTTTCTAAAAACGAAAATTTTCTGAAAAACGAAAAATTTTCCGAAAAAAAGAAAAGCCCATACAAAAAACGAGCAAAATGACACTAAAAATACGAAAAATGGTCGATATTCCGAAAAATGTGCAATTCCGAAAAACGAAAATTTCCGAAATCACAAAAAGTCGATACAAAAAACGAGCACAGTGACATGAAAATATGAAAAATGGTCGAAATTCCGAAAAAAAAATGTACCCGAAAAACGGGCCGAACCGAATCGAATCGAAACCGAAATCGGTCGAAACGAGCCGAATCGAAAAGTTTAAAAATCCGAAAAATCGAACCGAATCGAATCGAAAAAAAAAATCGGTGCACAAGCCTAGTGCAGAGACACAGCGGGGTGAGGGGACGGTGCAGAGACACAGCAGGGTGAGAGGGGCTATGCAGAGACACAGCGGGGTGAGAGGGGCTGTGCAGATAACCAGCGGGTGAGAGGAGCAGTGCAGAGACACAGCGGGGTGAGGGGACGGTACAGAGACACAGCAGGGTGAGAGGGGCAGTGCAGAGACACAGCAGGGTGAGGGGGCGGTGCAGAGACACAGCGGGGTGAGGGGACGGTGCAGAGACACAGCGGGGTGAGACGGGCGGTGCAGAGACACAGCGGGCTGAGAGGGGCGGTGCAGAGACACAGCGGGGTGAGGGGACGGTGCAGAGACACAGCGGGGTGAGGGGACAGTGCAGAGACACAGCGGGTGAGAGGGGCGGTGCAGAGACACAGCGCGGTGAGAGGGGCGGTGTAGAGACACAGCGCAGTGAGAGGGGCGGTGCAGAGACACAGCGGGGTGAGAGGGGCTGTGCAGAGACACAGCGGGGTGAGAGGGGCAGTGCAGAGACACAGCGGGGTGAGAGGGGCAGTGCAGAGACACAGCGGGGTGAGAGGGATGGTGCAGAGACACAGCGGGATGAGGGACGGTGCAGAGACACAGCGGGGTGAGAGGGGCGGTGCAGAGACACAGCGGGGTGAGGGGACGGTTCAGAGACACAGCAGGGTGAGGAGACGGCGCAGAGACACAGCAGGGTGAGGGGACGGTGCAGAGACACAGCAGGGTGAGAGGGACCGTGCAGAGACACAGCGGGATGAGAGGGACCGTGCAGAGACACAGCGGGGTGAGAGGGGCTGTGCAGAGACAAAGCGGGGTGAGGGGACGGTGCAGAGACACAGCAGGGTGAGAGGGGCTGTGCAGAGACACAGCGGGATGAGAGGGACCGTGCAGAGACACAGCGGGATGAGAGGGACCGTGCAGAGACACAGCGGGGTGAGAGGGGCTGTGCAGAGACACAGCGGGGTGAGGGGACGGTGCAGAGACACAGCGGGGTGAGAGGGGCAGTGCAGAGATACAGCAGGGTGAGAGGAGCAGTGCAGAGATACAGCGGGGTGAGGGGGACGGTGCAGAGACACAGCAGGGTGAGAGGGACAGTGCAGAGACACAGCGGGGTGAAGGGGCGGTGCAGAGACACAGCAGGGTGAGAGGGACGTGCAGAGACACAGCGGGGTGAGAGGGGCTGTGCAGAGACACAGCGGGGGTGAGAGGGGCTGTGCAGAGACACAGCGGTGAGAGGGGCAGTGCAGAGACACAGCGGGTGAGAGGGGCAGTGCAGAGACACAGCGGGTGAGAGGGATGGTGCAGAGACACAGCGGGGATGAGGGACGGTGCAGAGATACAGCAGGGTGAGAGGAGCAGTGCAGAGACACAGCGGGTGAGGGGACGGTACAGAGACACATCAGGGTGAGAGGGGCTGTGCAGAGACACAGCGGGGTGAGAGGGGCGGTGCAGAGACACAGCGGGGTGAGAGGGCAGTGCGGAAACACAGCGGGGTGAGAGGGGCGCCGTGCAGAGACACAGCGGGGTGAGAGGGGCGGTGCAGAGACACAGCGGGTGAGAGGGGCGGTGCAGAGACACAGCAGGGTGAGAGGGGCAGTGCAGAGACACAGCAGGGTGAGAGGGGCAGTGCAGAGACACAGTGGGGAGAGGGGGCGGTGCAGAGACACAGCGGGGTGAGAGGGGCGGTGCAGAGACACAGCGGGGTGAGAGGCGGTGCAGAGAGACACAGCAGGGTGAAGGGGCAGTGCAGAGACACAGCGGGGTGAGAGGGATGGTGCAGAGACACAGCGGGATGAGGGACGGTGCAGAGATACAGCAGGGTGAGAGGAGCAGTGCAGAGACACAGCGGGGTGAGGGGACGGTACAGAGACACATCAGGGTGAGAGGGGCTGTGCAGAGACACAGCGGGGTGAGAGGGGCAGTGCGGAAACACAGCGGGGTGAGAGGGGCGGTGCAGAGACACAGCGGGGTGAGAGGGGCGGTGCAGAGACACAGCGGGGTGAGAGGGGCGGTGCAGAGACACAGCAGGGTGAGAGGGGCAGTGCAGAGACACAGCAGGGTGAGAGGGGCAGTGCAGAGACACAGCGGGGTGAGAGGGGCGGTGCAGAGACACAGCGGGGTGAGAGGGGCGGTGCAGAGACACAGCGGGGTGAGAGGGGCGGTGCAGAGACACAGCAGGGTGAGAGGGGCAGTGCAGAGACACAGCGGGGTGAGAGGGGTGGTGCAGAGACGGTCAGTGAGTGCCGGCGGTCAGGTGACAGGTCAGAGATCGCCGGCGCACGAGTCCAATGTGGGATGTGGTCTATGCGCGTAGCACAGATCGCATTGCAGACCCACAACCACCCGGGATTTATCGGGCCTGGTCGACAGATGAAGTGACCCAGACCGGACACCCCCTCCTCTGCCAATGGACCACCAGGGGATACATGTTCAACCCCCTCCCTGCATTAACAAAAAAGGTAAGGAGGAGTAACATTTATGTATTTTTATACTTTTTAATAATTTGGCATATTTTAATATTTGTTTTTATATAAAATAATTGAATAAATATTTTTAGTATATTTTTAAAATTAGTTTAAATTCTTTTATATAAAACTTAATGTTTTTCAGTTTTGTTGCTGTCGATTCTATGATACGCTCATACACACTGCACATTACTGTGAATTTTATTGCTGTGGAGCTCTGTGATAGGCTCATACACAGTGCACATTACTGTGAATTTTATTGCTGTGGATTCTGTGATACGCTCATACACACTGCACATTACTGTGAGTTTTATTGCTGTGGATTCTGTGATACGCTCATACACAGTGCACATTACTGTGAATTTTATTGCTGTGGATTCTGTGATACGCTCATACACACTGCACATTACTGTGAATTTTATTGCTGTGGATTCTGTGATACGCTCATACACACTGCACATTACTGTGAATTTTATTGCTGTGGATTCTGTGATACGCTCATACACACTGCACATTACTGTGAGTTTTATTGCTGTGGATTCTTTGATACGCTCATACACACTGCACATTACTGTGAGTTTTATTGCTGTGGAGCTCTGTGATACGCTCATACACACTGCACATTACAGGGAGTTTTATTGCTGTGGATTCTGTGATACGCTCATACACACTGCACATTACTGTGAATTTTATTGCTGTGGATTCTGTGATACGCTCATACACACTGCACATTACTGTGAGTTTTATTGCTGTGGATTCTGTGATACGCTCATACACACTGCACATTACTGTGAGTTTTATTGCTGTGGAGCTCTGTGATACGCTCATACACACTGCACATTACAGGGAGTTTTATTGCTGTGGATTCTGTGATACGCTCATACACACTGCACATTACTGTGAGTTTTATTGCTGTGGAGCTCTGTGATACGCTCATACACACTGCACATTACTGTGAGTTTTATTGCTGTGGACTCTGTGATACGCTCATACACACTGCACATTACTGTGAGTTTTATTGCTGTGGAGCTCTGTGATATGCTCATACACACTGCACATTACTGTGAATTTGTCCAAAATATTGTGTGCTCTGGAAGGTAGACTTGGAAAATACCTGCCGCGATGATGATGTAAGGGTCCCGCAAGAGGGTGAGGAGCGGCGTGCCCGTCTGACTCTGAAAGGTAAGGGTAAATCTGCTGAGCATCGTCTCCCTGTAAGACGGGTGACGGGGTGAGGGACAGGACGGACACTTACCTCTGGCTGGACACATGAAGGCTGCAGGATGAAGAGCTGCAGAGCTAAAAGACATAAGGAGAGGAAAGAGCCCCGTCAATATCTGTCCTGCTTTTCTTCCTCTCTGTCCCCCGACTTTAGCATCATCACTCTCTGTGGGAGGGGGTGTAAGACTCACTATTCTGGAAGTCCAGGGTCATATTAGGCAGGAAGTGAATGTCACATGCAGGATATGATTGAAGTCAGGTTGCTTAACTCATCCCCTTTTTAAATCCCACAAAGCAGCTTCTGTTTTCTGCCCTTTCTTAGGAAAGTCACAAACAATGTCTTTATAGATAGAGAGCAGGGCCGTAGGGAGGGTGAGGCAGTGAGGCACTCGCCTCAGGCACAGCTGCAACGGGGCGCAGGAGCAGGCAGAAAGAAATCACCTCTCTAACTGCCGGAGAGGAGCTGAGTGCAGGGGAGACTTGGGGCTGATGGCTGCTTGATTCTCTCGCTGAGAGCAGCAAGATGGGAGACGTGCAGGAGGATGGGAAGGAGCCGCTCAGCTGAGCCACGTTCAATACCTCAGCCGCTGCAAGTGCTAAGTTAGCAACTTGCCATTGAACGCCGTTCAGCCGCTCAGCGCTCAGCAGTGCTAACCTAGCACTTGCAGTGACCCGAGGAGATGCCGCGAGTAGCTGAGTGTGACGTTTTAAAGATGGCCGCCGCCATGAAGCAGTAACAATGCCGTACAGCAAGATGGCCGCCGCCACGAAGCAAGTAATAATTCCGTACAGCAATGTTAATTTTGAGGTTTTTGTTCACCAAAGCACAAAATATGTATTTATTATTTCCCCGGCACATAGACATATATTACAGCTCAATTTATATATTGTTTCAGAAGTAAACATAACGTTTATTCAATAAAAACTATCATTTGTGGTGTGTGCGTACAAAACGGATTGTGCTGACTGCTTTTATTCATCATATTGAAGGAGAATCAGGCAGAAGGATGGTTGTTACTATGAGCCAGGCAGCCATCTTGTGCAGAATATTGGTTCACCAGTAAATAGAATAGATTTTTACTAGATGTGCAAAGTAGAGTTTATATAGAATTCCAAGAATGAGTGGCAGATTAGAAAGCTAGCAATAAAACCAGGCAGAATCCGGCCGGCTCTTGGCCTCGAGAGACAGGGAGATTTATGAATGAGGCAAGGTTATTGAGATGTGCGGAGGAACAAAGAAAACCTAGAAGACAGACCGGGCCCCAGGCCATCTGAATAAATATAGCCGATAGGGAGGGAGGCACTGCTCTGAGAAAGACAGCACCACAAATCACAGACTGTCAAACTAACGAGAAGTGTATCAATTTGTAGTTATATGTGGAATGTTCTTTGTGTTCGAGTTAATGATGGGAGGTATTAACCCACGTGGGGTGGAATAGAGTGTCATAGGGAGGTGGGCTGATGGGGATGTACCTAATTTGTATTTGGGGCATAAAACCTCATGTCACTGTGTAATCGGGGCTCACTCTTTGCGATTCAATCCTGTGTGAGCACTTGTGTGACGACACAATAAACTCTTGCCTTTCCTGAAGAGACTCGTGTTTGGACAATCCTTGCTTGTGTCTGGTCCGGCGCCGTTAATGAAAGTGAACCTGTCTGACTCCGGCTACAATATTTTGTCCGAGTGATACGAAAAACAATCTGCATCTTTCATTAAGAAATCGGCCATTTTGGATTCAAAATTCGCATCCAAAGCGTTCAATGACCCTGCTGCAGCAAACTGAATTGCTGCGCTGCAGCAATTCAGCAGCTGCTGAGGTATTGAACGGGGCTCATCTGAGCAAGGGCCCTTCCGGCTGCTCCTCCCATCCTCCTGCAAGACTTCCTGTCCCCACACCACGTGGAAGGGAGGGAGCAGCAGAGCAGAGCACAGCACCTGCAGCCAGGAGGACACCTATTAGGTAAGATCACCCCCAGCTGCTCTCCCCTCAAACAGCCCCCTCTCCTGCAGCTCCCCCTCATTAGCTCTACCTCTCCATCTCTCTACCCCCTCTTTAGCAGCTTTCCCCCAGCTGTCTACACCCCCACATCTCTACCCCCCCACATCTCTACCCCCACATCTCTACCCCACATCTCTACCCCAGCCCCCCAAGCTCTACCCCCACATCTCTACCCCCACATCTCTACCCCCACATCTCTACCCCACATCTCTACCCCCCCCACATCTCTACCCCCACATCTCTACCCCAGCCCTCCAAGCTCTACCCCCACATCTCTACCCCCCCATCTCTACCCCCCACCATCTGTACCCCAGCCCTCCGAGCTCTACCCCCACATCTCTACCCCCTCTTTAGCAGCTTTCCCAGCTGTCTCACACCCCACATCTCTACCCCACATCTCTACCCCAGCCCCCCAAGCTCTACCCCCACATCTCTACCCACCAGCTCCCCCTATAAGCTCCTCCCCTCTCCGATTTTATATAAAATCAGTAATTTCTCTTAAATAGGATTTTTTTTTCTGCATCCCAGCATCATGACGCGCGCAGGGAAGGGGCCCCGGAAGCCGTGTGCTGCCACCAGCTGGGGGACACAGCGGGAGGACATCGAGGGAACGCAGAGACAAGGTATGTACAATCCCGAGGGTGGCTCTGGGTTACTGCCTTTGGTACTGAAAATTAACCCCCGAGTCACACTCGTAGTTACTGCCAGGGAGGTTAATATACATATAATACGCAATCCACAACACTCTCACGTTCAATACGCAATCCACAACGCTCTCACGTTCAATACGCAATCCACAACGCTCTCACGTTCAATACGCAATCCACAACGCTCTCACGTTCAATACGCAATCCACAACGCTCTCACGTTCATTACGCAATCCACAACGCTCTCACGTTCAATACGCAATCCACAACGCTCTCACGTTCAATACGCAATCCACAACGCTCTCACGTTCATTACGCAATCCACAACGCTCTCACGTTCATTACGCAATCCACAACGCTCTCACGTTCATTACGCAATCCACAACGCTCTCATGTTCAATACGCAATCCACAACGCTCTCACGTTCATTACGCAATCCACAACGCTCTCATGTTCATTACGCAATCCACAACGCTCTCACGTTCATTACGCAATCCACAACGCTCTCACGTTCATTACGCAATCCACAACGCTCTCACGTTCATTACGCAATCCACAACGCTCTCACGTTCAATACGCAATCCACAACGCTCTCACGTTCATTACGCAATCCACAACGCTCTCACGTTCAATACGCAATCCACAACGCTCTCACGTTCAATACGCAATCCACAACGCTCTCACGTTCATTACGCAATCCACAACGCTCTCACGTTCATTACGCAATCCACAACGCTCTCATGTTCATTACGCAATCCACAACGCTCTCACGTTCATTACGCAATCCACAACGCTCTCACGTTCAATACGCAATCCACAACGCTCTCACGTTCAATACGCAATCCACAACGCTCTCATGTTCAATACGCAATCCACAACGCTCTCACGTTCATTACGCAATCCACAACGCTCTCACGTTCAATACGCAATCCACAACGCTCTCATGTTCATTACGCAATCCACAACGCTCTCACGTTCATTACGCAATCCACAACGCTCTCATGTTCAATACGCAATCCACAACGCTCTCACGTTCATTACGCAATCCACAACGCTCTCACGTTCAATACGCAATCCACAACGCTCTCACGTTCATTACGCAATCCACAACGCTCTCATGTTCAATACGCAATCCACAACGCTCTCATGTTCAATACGCAATCCACAACGCTCTCATGTTCATTACGCAATCCACAACGCTCTCATGTTCATTACGCAATCCACAACGCTCTCATGTTCAATACGCAATCCACAACGCTCTCACGTTCATTACGCAATCCACAACGCTCTCACGTTCAATACGCAATCCACAACGCTCTCACGTTCAATACGCAATCCACAACGCTCTCATGTTCATTATGCAATCCACAACGCTCTCACGTTCATTACGCAATCCACAACGCTCTCATGTTCAATACGCAATCCACAACGCTCTCACGTTCATTACGCAATCCACAACGCTCTAACGTTCAATACGCAATCCACAACGCTCTCACGTTCAATACGCAATCCACAACGCTCTCACGTTCAATACGCAATCCACAACGCTCTCACGTTCAATACGCAATCCACAACGCTCTCACGTTCAATACGCAATCCACAACGCTCTCACGTTCAATACGCAATCCACAACGCTCTCACGTTCAATACGCAATCCACAACGCTCTCACGTTCAATACGCAATCCACAACGCTCTCACGTTCAATACGCAATCCATAAAGCTCTCACGTTCAATACGCAATCCACAACGCTCTCACGTTCAATACGCAATCCACAACGCTCTCACGTTCAATACGCAATCCACAACGCTCTCCCGTTCAATACGCAATCCACAACGCTCTCACGTTCATTACGCAATCCACAACGCTCTCACGTTCATTACGCAATCCACAACGCTCTCACGTTCATTACGCAATCCACAACGCTCTCACGTTCATTACGCAATCCACAACGCTCTCACGTTCATTACGCAATCCACAACGCTCTCACGTTCATTACGCAATCCACAACGCTCTCACGTTCATTACGCAATCCACAACGCTCTCACGTTCATTACGCAATCCACAACGCTCTCACGTTCATTACGCAATCCACAACGCTCTCATGTTCAATACGCAATCCACAACGCTCTCATGTTCATTACGCAATCCACAACGCTCTCACGTTCAATACGCAATCCACAACGCTCTCACGTTCATTACGCAATCCACAACGCTCTCACGTTCATTACGCAATCCACAACGCTCTCACGTTATTACGCAATCCACAACGCTCTCATGTTCATTACGCAATCCACAACGCTCTCATGTTCATTACGCAATCCACAACGCTCTCACGTTCAATACGCAATCCACAACGCTCTCACGTTCATTACGCAATCCACAACGCTCTCACGTTCATTACGCAATCCACAACGCTCTCACGTTCATTACGCAATCCACAACGCTCTCACGTTCATTACGCAATCCACAACGCTCTCACGTTCAATACGCAATCCACAACGCTCTCACGTTCATTACGCAATCCACAACGCTCTCACGTTCAATACGCAATCCACAACGCTCTCACGTTCATTACGCAATCCACAACGCTCTCACGTTCAATACGCAATCCACAACGCTCTCACGTTCATTACGCAATCCACAACGCTCTCACGTTCATTACGCAATCCACAACGCTCTCACGTTCATTACGCAATCCACAACGCTCTCACGTTCAATACGCAATCCACAACGCTCTCACGTTCAATACGCAATCCACAACGCTCTCACGTTCATTACGCAATCCACAACGCTCTCACGTTCATTACGCAATCCACAACGCTCTCACGTTCATTACGCAATCCACAACGCTCTCATTAATACGCACAACGCTCTCACGTTCATTACGCAATCCACAATGCTCTCACGTTCATTACGCAATCCACAACGCTCTCACGTTCAATACGCAATCCACAACGCTCTCACGTTCAATACGCAATCCACAACGCTCTCACGTTCATTACGCAATCCACAACGCTCTCACGTTCAATACGCAATCCACAACGCTCTCACGTTCAATACGCAATCCACAACGCTCTCACGTTCATTACGCAATCCACAACGCTCTCACGTTCAATACGCAATCCACAACGCTCTCACGTTCATTACGCAATCCACAACGCTCTCACGTTCAATACGCAATCCACAACGCTCTCACGTTCATTACGCAATCCACAACGCTCTCACGTTCAATACGCAATCCACAACGCTCTCACGTTCATTACGCAATCCACAACGCTCTCACGTTCAATACCCAATCGAGCCTCATAACTGAGCTTCGCCTAAAGGCCTCACCTCTGCTGACTAACACAGGGGAGACTAACGTTATTTAGTATTATTAATTTTCTTGTTATTTATTACCTATTTTCCTCTAAATAACCTCTAAAAATATTGTGTGGGGGGGGGGGGGCACAATTTTCCATTCTTGCCTCGGGTACAAAAGGAGCTAGCTACGGCTCTGATAGAGAGGGCTTCTCTGGTGTAACTTGTAATGGGAGGACAGTAAAAACAGGATCCAATAGCCCAGTATAGAACAGGATCTAAAGTCACATTTATTTATTTTATTTCTGAAGTATTTTACCAGGAAGGATACATTGACAGGGTTATTCAGAGAGACGTGAAAAACAGGAGAATGGATAATTCTAGATCAAAATAGCTGATTTGGAAAGTGAGATAAATGGGAGAATTGTTCTGGTTTGGCTATTTTGACCTAGAATTTTCCCTTCTCCTGTCATTCTCCTGCTTTTCACCGCTCTCTGAATAACCCTGTGAGATTTCTCTGGTTTTCAGTTTGTCCTGGATTCAAGAACATTGAATTGTTACAGAAACACAAAGTAACAAAATGCAAGATATTAAAAACACAAATATACAGATTAACCCAGAAAATAAATATGTAGGAAATATAGTCACTGTGTTACATGTTTACAGGTGCATTCTGTATATAGTCACTGTGTTACATGTTTACAGGTGTATTCTGTATATAGTCACTGTGTTACATGTTTACAGGTGCATTCTGTATATAGTCACTGTGTTACATGTTTACAGGTGTATTCTGTATATAGTCACTGTGTTACATGTTTACAGGCGCATTCTGTATATAGTCACTGTGTTACATGTTTACAGGTGCATTCTGTATATAGTCACTATGTTACATGTTTACAGGTGCATTCTGTATATAGTCACTGTGTTACATGTTTACAGGTGCATTCTGTATATAGTCACTGTGTTACATGTTTACAGGCGCATTCTGTATATAGTCACTATGTTACATGTTTACAGGTGCATTCTGTATATAGTCACTGTGTTACATGTCTACAGGTGCATTCTGTATATAGTCACTATGTTACATGTTTACAGGTGCATTCTGTATATAGTCACTGTGTTACATGTCTACAGGTGCATTCTGTATATAGTCACTGTGTTACATGTCTACAGGTGCATTCTGTATATAGTCACTGTGTTACATGTTTACAGGCGCATTCTGTATATAGTCATTATGTTACATGTTTACAGGTGCATTCTGTATATAGTCACTATGTTACATGTTTACAGGCACATTCTGTATATAGTCACTGTGTTACACGTTTACAGGTGCATTCTGTATATAGTCACTGTGTTACATGTCTACAGGTGCATTCTGTATATAGTCACTGTGTTACATGTTTACAGGCGCATTCTGTATATAGTCACTGTGTTACATGTTTACAGGCGCATTCTGTATATAGTCACTGTGTTACATGTTTACAGGCGCATTCTGTATATCGTCACTGTGTTACATGTTTACAGGTGCATTCTGTATATAGTCACTGTGTTACATGTTTACAGGTGCATTCTGTATATAGTCACTGTGTTACATGTTTACAGGCGCATTCTGTATATCGTCACTGTGTTACATGTTTACAGGTGCATTCTGTATATAGTCACTGTGTTACATGTTTACAGGTGCATTCTGTATATAGTCACTGTGTTACATGTTTACAGGCACATTCTGTACATAGTCACTATGTTACATGTTTACAGGTGCATTCTGTATATAGTCACTGTGTTACATGTTTACAGGTGCATTCTGTATATAGTCACTATGTTACATGTTTACAGGCGCATTCTGTATATAGTCACTGTTACATGTTTACAGGTGCATTCTGTATATAGTCACTATGTTACATGTTTACAGGTGCATTCTGTATATAGTCACTATGTTACATGTTTACAGGTGCATTCTGTATATAGTCACTATGTTACATGTTTACAGGTGCATTCTGTATATAGTCACTATGTTACATGTTTACAGGTGCATTCTGTATATAGTCACTATGTTACATGTTTACAGGTGCATTCTGTATATAGTCACTGTGTTACATGTTTACAGGTGCATTCTGTATATAGTCACTATGTTACATGTTTACAGGCGCATTCTGTATATAGTCACTGTTACATGTTTACAGGCGCATTCTGTATATAGTCACTATGTTACATGTTTACAGGCGCATTCTGTATATAGTCACTGTGTTACATGTTTACAGGCGCATTCTGTATATAGTCACTGTGTTACATGTTTACAGGCGCATTCTGTATATAGTCACTGTGTTACATGTTTACAGGCACATTCTGTACATAGTCACTATGTTACATGTTTACAGGTGCATTCTGTATATAGTCACTATGTTACATGTTTACAGGCGCATTCTGTATATAGTCACTGTTACATGTTTACAGGTGCATTCTGTATATAGTCACTATGTTACATGTTTACAGGCGCATTCTGTATATAGTCACTGTTACATGTTTACAGGCGCATTCTGTATATAGTCACTGTTACATGTTTACAGGTGCATTCTGTATATAGTCACTGTGTTACATGTTTACAGGTGCATTCTGTATATAGTCACTATGTTACATGTTTACAGGCGCATTCTGTATATAGTCACTGTTACATGTTTACAGGTGCATTCTGTATATAGTCACTATGTTACATGTTTACAGGTGCATTCTGTATATAGTCACTATTTACATGTTTACAGGCGCATTCTGTATATAGTCACTGTTACATGTTTACAGGTGCATTCTGTATATAGTCACTGTGTTACATGTTTACAGGTGCATTCTGTATATAGTCACTATGTTACATGTTTACAGGCGCATTCTGTATATAGTCACTGTTACATGTTTACAGGTGCATTCTGTATATAGTCACTGTGTTACATGTTTACAGGTGCATTCTGTATATAGTCACTATGTTACATGTTTACAGGCGCATTCTGTATATAGTCACTGTGTTACATGTTTACAGGCGCATTCTGTATATAGTCACTATGTTACATGTTTACAGGCGCATTCTGTATATGAGAAACGCTGAAATTCAGGGCACGGTTCCCTTTCCTGGCCATTCGGCTATCCAGAGAGCAGACAATTCGCCAAATGTTGGGGAATTGCCTGCACATACGGTGCCTGTTCGGTGCCTGTTCGAGGGCAGTGAAATCCCCATAGAGAAGCAATGCTTCGTCTATTCAGAGAACACAAACCAGCAGTGAAAGGTTCCCCCAATGTCCTGATGTTTGGTGGTTTAATTCGGCAGGTTTATTCAGCAGAATCCCATAGGCTTCAATGTTAAAAATATTCCCGTTTTAATTCAATATCTAATAAACCGTTTATTATAAAATTCTGCAGCAAAGAGACTCTTTATTTATAGATTTTTTTTAGGATATTTTAAGCATTTTTCAGGATTTTTTTTTACTTATTTTTTTCTGTAACAGCCCTTTTTATTATCATTCATTGGATTTTATATGTAAATTTCAGACATTTTCGCTCAGTAGTTTCTTTGCAAACAATGTTTCACTTTTCAAACATTCAAGCAAACTGTTAATCTAATTTATTCACTCCATTCGTCTGCGGTGTCGGCTTTTTCCGGCGGCTGCGCTGTGTGTGATCGGCTCCTGCTCAGGTTTTTCCGGCGTTTTCAGTGGGTTTATCCAGATGTTTTTGTGGGTTTCGGCGTGCATTCGCCGGGTTTTTGTGGTGACTTTTCGCAGGGCCGGATTAACGTAGGGGCGGATGGAGCGGCAGCTCCAGGCCCCTTCCATTAAATAGGCCCACAGCTGCCCCAAGAATAGAGGAGCCGCCGGCCGTCCGACAGATCTGCCACACGCGCGCACACACACAGCACACACACACAGCACACACACACAGCACACACACAGCACACACACAGCACACACACACAGCACACACACACAGCACACACACAGCACACACACACAGCACACACACACAGCACACACACACAGCGCACACACAGCACACACACACAGCACACACACACACAGCACACACACACAGCACACACACACAGCACACACACACACAGCGCACACACACAGCACACACACACACAGCACACACACACAGCACACACACAGCGCACACACACAGCGCACACACACACAGCACACATACACAGCACACACACAGCACACACACACAGCACACACACACAGCGCACACACACACAGCGCACACACACAGCGCACACACACACAGCACACACACACAGCACACACACAGCGCACACACACAGCGCACACACACACAGCACACACACACACACAGCACACACACAGCACACACACACACACAGCACACACACACAGCACAACACACAGCACACACACAGCACACACACACAGCACACACACACAGCACACACAACACACACACACAACAGCACACACACACAGCACACACACACAGCGCACACACAGCACACACACACAGCACACACACACAGCACACACAACAGCACACACACACACACAGCACACACACACAGCGCACACACACAGCACACACACACACAGCACACACACACAGCACACACACAGCGCACACACACAGCGCACACACACACAGCAACACACACACACAGCACACACCAGCACACACACACACACAGCAACACACACAGCACACACACACACAGCGCACACACACAGCGCACACACACAGCACACACACACAGCACACACACACACAGCACACACACAGCGCACACACACAGCGCACACACACACAGCACACACACACACACAGCACACACACAGCACACACACACACACAGCACACACACACAGCACACACACACACGGTGATGAAGCTGATCCTCTCAAGCGGCCCCACCGTGTTGTAAAATGTGCAGGAGTATTTTGGGGCAGAGCAGCCACTAGGTGTCGCTCATCAGCTGCTCTGTGAGACACGGCTCCTCCCCATCCTCCAGCACCTCTTCCTGTTTCCAGCCATGTGGAAGGAAGGTGCCTGGTAAGGAGAGCAGCTGAGCAGCAGCCAGGGAGAAAGGTAAGCTTCCCCAGCTGATGATTCACCCGGGCAGCTTTTTTTTTGTAATTTACCTTCACCCCTTATCCCCACCCCGCAGCTCTCCCTCTGAACTCATTCGGAAGGAGGGGGGGGGGCAGCATGCAGGGGGGACAGTAAAGACACAGACAGGA
>RXON01001609.1:0-18674 GCA_009667805.1 Leptobrachium leishanense
CTATATATTCAGGGTGTGTGTGAGTATATTTTTAGGGTATCCTCTATATATTCAGGGTGTATGAGTATATTTTTTGGGGCTCCTCTATATATTCAGGGTGTATGAGTATATTTTTAGGGGATCCTCTATATATTCAGGGTGTATGAGTATATTTTTAGGGGATCCTCTATATATTCAGGGCGTGTGAGTATATTTTTAGGGGTTCCTCTATATATTCAGGGTGTATGAGTATATTTTTAGGGGATCCTCTATATATTCAGGGTGTATGAGTATATTTTTAGGGGATCCTCTATATATTCAGGGTGTATGAGTATATTTTTAGGGGCTCCTCTATATATTCAGGGTGTGTGAGTATATTTTTAGGGGATCCTCTATATATTCAGGGTGTATGATTATATTTTTAGGGGCTCCTCTATATATTCAGGGTGTATTAGTATATTTTTAGGGGCTCCTCTATATATTCAGGGTGTATGAGTATATTTTTAGGGATCCTCTATATATTCAGGGTGTGTGAGTATATTTTTAGGGGATCCTCTATATATTCAGGGTGTATGAGTATATTTTTAGGGGCTCCTCTATATATTCAGGGTGTATGAGTATATTTTTAGGGGATCCTCTATATATTCAGGGTGTATGAGTATATTTTTAGGGGCTCCTCTATATATTCAGGGTGTATGAGTATATTTTTAGGGATCCTCTATATATTCAGGGTGTATGAGTATATTTTTAGGGGCTCCTCTATATATTCAGGGTGTATGAGTATATTTTTAGGGATCCTCTATATATTTAGGATGTATGAGTATATTTTTAGGGGCTCCTCTATATATTCAGGGTGTATGAGTATATTTTTAGGGGCTCCTCTATATATTCAGGGTGTATGAGTATATTTTTAGGGGATCCTCTATATATTCAGGGTGTATGAGTATATTTTTAGGGTCTCCTCTATATATTCAGGGTGTATGAGTATATTTTTAGGGGCTCCTCTATATATTCAGGTGTATGAGTATATTTTTAGGGGATCCTCTATATATTCAGGGTATGAGTATATTTTTAGGGGCTCCTCTAATATTCAGGGTGTATGAGTATATTTTTAGGGGATCCTCTATATATTCAGGGTGTATGAGTATATTTTTAGGGGATCCTCTATATATTCAGGGTGTATGAGTATATTTTTAGGGGCTCCTCTATATATTCAGGGTGTATGAGTATATTTTTAGGGGCTCCTCTATATATTCAGGGTGTATGAGTATATTTTTAGGGATCCTCTATATATTCAGGGTGTGTGAGTATATTTTTAGGGATCCTCCAGGGGCTGAATCCACTTTTTCACCAGGAGGATCTCCTGTTGTGTTTGCGTTACTTTGCACATTGAGTTCCCGCTCTTTTTCCTCACACAGAGGGAGTGGCCATTACAGGTCCTGTCAGCAGCAGGAGGGCGCGCAGTGGGCGTGGCTAGTTCCTAAAACATTTAATGGGAAAAGGGCTAAATGTAGCTCAATAAGTAAAAGAGTGAACAAACATTAATCAATTGCCTTGAAATTTTACACAACCCAAGCTTTGAATTTCCCAAACCTGTCCTGGAGCTTTCCCATAAAAAATCCCATAAACTGAAATTGAAACACAGGAGCTTACAATCTAGAGGAGCAGATGGTCCGGCTCACAGGAGCTTACAATCTAGAGGAGCAGAGGGTCCGGCTCACAGGAGCTTACAATCTAGAGGAGCAGAGGACCCGGCTCACAGGAGCTTACAATCTAGAGGAACAGAGGGTCCGGCTCACAGGAGCTTACAATCTAGAGGAGCAGAGGGTCCGGCTCACAGGAGCTTACAATCTAGAGGAGCAGAGGGTCCGGCTCACAGGAGCTTACAATCTAGAGGAGCAGAGGGTCCGGCTCACAGGAGCTTACAATCTAGAGGAGCAGAGGACCCGGCTCACAGGAGCTTACAATCTAGAGGAGCAGAGGGTCCGGCTCACAGGAGCTTACAATCTAGAGGAGCAGAGGGTCCGGCTCACAGGAGCTTACAATCTAGAGGAGCAGAGGGTCCGGCTCACAGGAGCTTACAATCTAGAGGAGCAGAGGACCCGGCTCACAGGAGCTTACAATCTAGAGGAGCAGAGGGTCTGGCTCACAGGAGCTTACAATCTAGAGGAGCAGAGGGTCCGGCTCACAGGAGCTTACAATCTAGAGGAGCAGAGGATACGGCTCACAGGAGCTTACAATCTAGAGGAGCAGATGGTCCGGCTCACAGGAGCTTACAATCTAGAAGAGCAGAGGGTCCGGCTCACAGGAGCTTACAATCTAGAGGAGCAGAGGGTCCGGCTCACAGGAGCTTACAATCTAGAAGAGCAGAGGGCCCGGATCACAGGAGTTTACAATCTAGAGGAGCAGAGGGTCCGGCTCACAGGAGCTTACAATCTAGAAGAGCAGAGGGCCCGGATCACAGGAGCTTACAATCTAGAGGAGCAGAGGGTCCGGCTCACGGGAGCTTACAATCTAGAGGAGCAGAGGGCCCGGCTCACAGGAGCTTACAATCTAGAGGAGCAGAGGGTCCGGCTCACAGGAGCTTACAATCTAGAGGAGCAGAGGCCCGGCTCACAGGAGTTTACAATCTAGAGGAGCAGAGGGTCCGGCTCACAGGAGTTTACAATCTAGAGGAGCAGAGGGTCCGGCTCACAGGAGTTTACAATCTAGAGGAGCAGAGGGCCCGGCTCACAGGAGCTTACAATCTAGAGGAGCAGAGGGTCCGGCTCACAGGAGCTTACAATCTAGAGGAGCAGAGGGTCCGGCTCACAGGAGCTTACAATCTAGAGGAGCAAAGGGCCCGGCTCACAGGAGTTTACAATCTAGAGGAGAGGGGTCCGGCTCACAGGAGTTTACAATCTAGAGGAGCAGAGGGTCCGGCTCACAGGAGTTTACAATCTAGAGGAGCAGAGGGTCCGGCTCACAGGAGTTTACAATCTAGAGGCGCAGAGGGTCCGGCTCACAGGAGTTTACAATCTAGAGGAGCAGAGGGCCCGGCTCACAGGAGTTTACAATCTAGAGGAGCAGAGGGTCCGGCTCACAGGAGTTTACAATCTAGAGGAGCAGAGGGCCCGGCTCACAGGAGCTTACAATCTAGAGGAGCAGAGGGCCCGGCTCACAGGAGTTTACAATCTAGAGGAGCAGGGGGTCCGGCTCACAGGAGCTTACAATCTAGAGGAGCAGAGGGCCTGGCTCACAGGAGCTTACAATCTAGAGTAGCAGAGGGCCTGGCTCACAGGAGCTTACAATCTAGAGGAGCAGAGGGTCCGGCTCACAGGAGCTTACAATCTAGAGGCTATGTAATGTTGCATAGAACCCCTTTACAACGTTTCTATTCTGATGTCACTATGTCGTGTGATGCTTGGGCTCAGACTGGGTTCGATATTCTGGGCCGCGCATGGCGTCAGTCCTCGAGGCTCTGCACCTCATTGTTGCTCTCCCCTTGTGGTCTGCGGTCCCTGTTTTTGCTGTCTATCACATGGCAAGCTGTGCTGTGGAATCAGTCTGTCTGTCACACCGTGTGTCGCTGCCGACAGCATTTTACTTTTTAAGTAAGTGTTGATAAAAGTTGTATTTTATATGTTTCTCTCCCCCTGTGTCCTCCATCCCCCACATTGTGTCTGCACTGTACGTTACCTTGTGTCTCCGGTTTGTCGGGCTCTGCTGCTCCTCGCGCCTGTGTCCTTGTTATGTGACTCTGTTACACTGTTACCCCCAACCTTGGCTTTTGTATTGCCGGCTGTGCACAAAAGTGTCGCTGGAATGGGCTCGTCTCGGGGTTCTAGGTATTCTATGGAAGTTTGTCTCCAGAGCATTGATTGAGTGGCGGCTGAATGTGATTGTCATGGCGTATGAACCTCCTGCTCTTACATGGGGTAATATTGTGATTTTTACGAGCTAGAAAGTGTCAGTTGGTAAAACTCATGTCACCATGAAGCGCCCTGTGAGATGTTTGTGTCCCCTGATATTTCCTCCCTGTTCGTGGTTGTAATCCGACCACACAAACACATTAATGGATGATTTAAAGCTTTAATGATGGAATTTAGAATCATCTTCTAGATAATACATAGATCTTTCCATGACATTTATCGCTTAGTTTTGTCTCGGAGGAGCCCGTGACTGCTCACACTCCATAGTTACATAGGCTGATAAAAAGCCGTACGTCCATCCAGTTCAGCCTTTCGCACATCACCTACTGCTACTGATCCAAAAGAAGGCAAAAAAACCCAGTATGAAGCGCTCGCCAATATGCAACATACTGGGGAAAAATTCCTTCTTGACCCCAGAATGGCGGTCAGATTTCTCCTTGGATCAAGCAGCCTTTATCTTGTTCGGGCCGGACACCACGTCACTCCCCGCGGCTTTGTTTTTCATAGAACAAGACATAGGCCGTGGCTTTCTGGGAGTGACGGCTCATGTTGGATACTCTGTCCCAGGACTTAGCGGTGACGTGGCTGTCATTAAACTCGAACCATCCCATGTTTCCTGGTGGTAACTCGCCTCCTGCAGCCTGCACATGGGATGGGCACGTTTCAGGCTGGACGTTCGCCGATGCGCTGGAATCGTCCCTGGCGTAGGTATAATAATGTCCGCTGTTAGCTGTCCTGCCGGAATGCACCACAACGGAACTGATCACATAGCGGACTCGACGTTGTGTGCTTGTCTGACGTTCTTGCGCATGTGGTGTCGGCATGCCTGCTCCATCCTCATTTCCACCGGGACCCAATAAGCTGGATGTTTCTACGGGCAGCAACAGTGTCGCTGGAATAGACACAGGATCGTGTAGTTTGCGCATCGCCCCGAGCGTCTGGTCATAGGTAAACCTCAGTATGGTGAGAATGAGGTATTCTGGCTCCTCCACGATGCGCACGGTCTTCTGTGCGTTCTGGAGGGATCCACAGATGGAACAGCTATATTGGTTATCACCATCCAGTATTTCCGGTGCGAGGGATTGGTGGAGCAGGTCGGTGATGGAAATGTCTGCTCGGCGTGTTCCCTTGAGAGAAAGCACCCTCCCCTGTGCAAGATTCCCAGAGCATGATGAAGGGAGGGCCAGGCATAGATCTGTGAAGGCCTGGCTCCTCTGGGAGATGTTCCCGCAGCTCTCACAGGTGACACATGTTTCCATCTGTCCATAAAACATGTTTTCTATGAATGTTTTCTCGGGTTTGCTGTTATGGATGTTGGAGGGTCTCTCATAACGCAGGATGGTCTTTCCTTCCTCATGCAAGCTGAAAGATGAAATAGAAATCCATATAAGCACAAAAGTGGGGAAAATAGGACAAAAATCATTAACTGTAAAAGTTCTCAAAATATTAAATGTATTGAAGGTTAAAATGTGCCGAGATCTGATAAGCTGACACCTCACCGTGATGTCATACTCCACACTTCTTTACACTAATGAGCGGTTTTGGTGTTAGGGGGTGAGTGCGGTGTATCCATCTCCACATGTAAGAAGAGGAATTAATTCCATGAAATCTACCTGCTCAGAAGGAATTTTAGATATTCTGCACAGTCCTGCTGATATCCAGCGGCGAACACGTCTGGGTTTAAAGTCTCCAGAAAGGCCCAAGGGGCGAAAGCTTTTCCCTGATTGGAGATAAAGCAAAACGTTAACGTAAGATTTAGAAGCGGAAAGGGAAAGGAGCGAGGAGATTTTACGTGCAACATGTTATATACCTCTTGATATTTCATTGCGGTGAAAACGTTCTGAAGTTCTAGTATCAGCCAGCAGGAGCGCGGAACAGTCACGGATAATACGTGGCTCCTGAACCTGAAAATAAAGCATAGATTGTATAGAATGTGTGCTGAGCCACAAAGGATAAATCACAGAACAGACATTTCGGGCCCTATTACATTCTAAGCGCACAATTGTGTGCGCGCGCAAAAACGCATTAACGTGAGGGGCAAAACCCTTTCTGCTGAACACAGTATTACGACGTTCGCGCACAAAATGCGTGTTAACGTCTGACGCGAGTGACCCTGCGCGAACCCTTTGCAAGCACAATTTAGTGCGCGCATCCTATACTTAACATTGTGAGCGCAAATGCGTTTGTGCGCTGGTTCGCGCATAGTATTACAATCTTAGCGCAAAATTTAACGGACAATGTTTGCGCGCATAATTTTAACGTCTTTGAAAAGCTGGTGGTAACAACCTGACCGTACCAAACTGCGGATTCACAACGGAGAACGTCGATGCGCACGTTTTTTCTTTTACTAGATCCGCCAAAAGTGACGGCCACTACCTTGTCTTGCGTCAGACCGTACGTCTGTTGTGCGCAGTCCGCACAAAATGCATTCGTATACTGCACTCACTGATTTCTACGTGCAACGGTACTTTGTGCGCATTTTTGCGCGTTGGTTTTAGGAGACCAATTTCCCGACGGATGATAAAATGCGCGAGGAATGTAATTCCTGCGGTGATTTTCATGCGTTAACATTTAACGCTTCGTGCAAAAAAACACGCGTTTAGAGCTAGACCATGATTTGTTGTGCCTTACTCAGATTCATTAATAGCATGTCTGTGTGTTTCCACCCCCCCCCCAGATATTATGACATGTGACATGAAGTGATCTTACCTTGTGGCCATGAAGAGGGACTGTAACACGCTGTTCATGAAACAGGTGTTCCCCAGGTTCATGAGTCCCGAATTGGGAGCTCTTGGTGTTGGGATCTGCTGGGGTTCAGAGTTCACCGAAGCGCTGAGTCGAGATGAGATGGCACTTGGTGCCAAGGCGGGAAGTAGCTCCTCGTCTGATGTAACGATCTCCTCCTATAGAAAACAGGAAAAATCAGAAATCCATTGAAATGACCCAAGATTACAGTTGGCCACATTACGATCTATGTGCTAATGTTAACCTGCGTGAGCATTAACGTCAGCCGCGGTGTTTACCGCATATTACTATCCAAACGCAAACGGGTTAAGTAACCTGTTAGCGTTTGGTATCTTGTGCTTTTCAGCGCGAGGTTACTGTTCTTTGCGCTCCCCATGTTAAGTATAGGGAGCACAAAGTCCCAGCGCTGATTAACGTCCGGCTCTGGTTAGCAGAAAGTTAACCAGAGCCAGCACTTGGTGTTAACGGATTCCGCTTCTGCAGAATCCGTTAACACCAGCCAAAAAATAATAAAATAAATCACATACTCACATCCTGTCCCGTGGCTCCAACCGCCTCCTCCGTCCGGCGGGAGCAGGGAGAGACTGGGGGAAAAAGTCTGGGGGCGCAGTTTTTTCTCCCTACCGCCCCCCTTTTAACGCAGGATTGTAATTTAGCCCAGTGTGTTTTATAAACGTGTGTGTTTTGGATTTGGAGGAATCGTGATGTGTCTGACTAGAATAATAACCGTAACACACGACTTACCTTGCTATCGGTGACTGAAGATTCGAAGTTGGCGGTTACCAGGTCATGGTTTTCCACGGTGGAGGCGACACTGCTGCTCTGGTCGTCACTTTCCACGGTGGAGGCGGCACTGTAGTACTGGTCGTCACTTTCCACGGTGGAGGTGGCGCTGTAGTACTGGTCGTCACTTTCCACGGTGGAGGCGGCGCTGCTGTTCTGGTCGTCACTTTCCACGGTGGAGGCGGCACTGTAGTACTGGTCGTCACTTTCCACGGTGGAGGTGGCGCTGATGTTGTGGTCGTCACTTTCCACGGTGGAGGCGGCGCTGCAGTATTGGCCATCACTTTCCACGGTGGAGTCGACACTGCTGTTCGGGTCGTCACTTTCCACGGTGGAGGCGGCACTGTAGTACTGGTCGTCACTTTCCACGGTGGAGGCGGCGCTGCTGTTCTGGTCGTCACTTTCCACGGTGGAGGCGGCGCTGCTGTTCTGGTCATCACTTTCCATGGTGGAGGCAGCGCTGTAGTACTGGTCGTCACTTTCCATGGTGGAGGCGGCGCTGTAGTACTGGTCGTCACTTTCCACGGCGGAGGCGGCGCTGCTGTTCTGGTCGTCACTTTCCACGGTGGAGGCAGCGCTGTAGTACTGGTCGTCACTTTCCATGGTGGAGGCGGCGCTGTAGTACTGGTCGTCACTTTCCACGGTGGAGGCGGCACTGTAGTACTGGTCATCACTTTCCACGGTGGAGGTGGCGCTGATGTTCTGGTCGTCACTTTCCACGGTGGAGGCGGCGCTGCAGTATTGGTCATCACTTTCCACGGTGGAGTCGACACTGCTGTTCGGGTCGTCACTTTCCACGGTGGAGGCGGCACTGTAGTACTGGTCGTCTCTTTCCACGGTGGAGGTGGCGCTGCTGTTCTGGTCGTCACTTTCCATGGTGGAGTCGACACTGCTGTTCTGGTCGTCACTTTCCACGGTGGAGTTAACACCGTATTCCAGGTATTCGTCGTCCTGTGCGGAGCTGAAGTGGATGTCGAGGTCGCTGCGCAGATAGTATGTGCCCTTCTTGCTCGTGAAACAGTTTTTAAGGTTGAATTTCTTAAAAGGTCTGATGCACGAGAAGAGGCAGCAGCTTCCATCTTTCCACTCCGAGCTGTCCGCTGTTTCTGCAGGCTTTGAGATGTTGGGTCCTGCAGAAGTCTTCCCGAAAAGTCGGGGAAAAAATCTTTGAAAAGGCATGATGCTATTCCAATGAATAAAGAATCGCGAGCGTTGTGTCCTATACTGAAAACAGCCAAGGCACGAGTGTGGGAGGTTACACTGAACCTCTGATTCATAGCATGAGACCTGTGATATCACAGTGCATCTATGACATCACACCAGCTCACCTGTGCAGTTTATCGCTGCCTAACAATGTTGCTATGGAGAATAGAAATAAAAACAATCTCTGCACAGTCAATGGGGATATAAGGGTGGCAGTTGATGAGGCTCTCGCTGTATATATCCACATACGGTTGTCCCGGACCCAGACAATACATTGTTACACAAATTATAGCCGTTCCTCATGTGAAATAGTGACATGCCGTAATGTTGTCAGATCGGGTGTAAAGTAAAGGCATCTCGGTTATTGTTTCTCTTATTTTCTCTTTTTCTTTATTTCTTTGTAATTATGTTGTTTGTTTAAAATATATAAAGATGATAAAAATCCCCCGCTCTCATTGGACGATGTGCAGTGGGTATAAAGTCGTGCGGTTTTTACACGTCGTGCTTTATATTAGAAATTATCCACCTATCACAGATCACATTTTATATATTTATCGATGGATTATAAATATTATTCCTCCCAGCACTAGGGGGTATGAGATCAGCAGGGGCGGAGTCCATATTGGGGCGTGCCAGTAACACGACTTGCTCCAACGCCCCAAAAGGCGAGTCCATATTAATTACTACGGGGGCTATTGAGTAATCACAGATTTCTTGTTGTAACCGCGACATACTTCAGCGTTTCAAAGAGAAATTCCATTGACAGCAGGAGAAGCTTCATCAGTGAATCTCCTCCTGCCGCTGCCGGGATTTCCCTTCTGTGAAGATTCTGGTGAATTTGGTAACAAGGTAAAATGTACATTTCTAGTAAAAAAACAATAAATCGAGATCTAACACGAATGCTGATTTATAAAACATTGTGTATCAGTGCTGCACGTTTAGGGTCTATTCACGAAGCACTGATATTGAATTTCGGCTCACAGGAGCTTACAATCTAGAGGAGCAGAGGGTCCGGCTCACAGGAGCTTACAATCTAGAGGAGCAGAGGGCCTGGCTCACAGGAGCTTACAATCTAGAGGAGCAGCGGGTCCGGCTCACAGGAGCTTACAATCTAGAGGAGCAGAGGGCCTGGCTCACAGGAGCTTACAATCTAGAGGAGCAGAGGGCCTGGCTCACAGGAGCTTACAATCTAGAGGAGCAGAGGGCCTGGCTCACAGGAGCTTACAATCTAGAGGAGCAGAGGGCCTGGCTCACAGGAGCTTACAATCTATGAGTAGAGGGCTCAAATTGCACCATTAACCGCCAAATTGCACGTAAATTGGCCTCGTCGAAATCCACCAAACTGATCAATAAAGAAAGTCTTAAAATACTTTATATTATTTTTTTTTTAAAGAAATAAAAATGTTTTTGAAAAAATAATAAATGGTCTTAAAAAAACATATTCAATAAAATATTCCGTTATTTACATTAAAACCTGTTGGATTCGCCTGTTTAAACCTGACTCTTTGAAATCACAGAAAATCTGGTAATTTCCCCCAACTTTCGGTGCAATTCGTTGTTCTGTGAATAGCAAATGCTACCGGATTGTGTGAAATGCAGGATATTTTGCTGTCAGTTTCCCTGTATTTGGTGAATTGACAGCTTTGTGAACAGATTCATTAATTGCATTGAAATTGCAGATATGGAGGGTTATTCAGAAAGCCCCGAAATTCTGTGAAATTTCGCTGCTTTCTCATTTGGCGCATTTCCGTGTTTCTTGGCGACTCCAGTTTGCCGACCCTGCAGTGAATTCAGTATTCACCAGAGTTCCTGAAGTGCATCGTAAGGGAGCCGCCGAACTGACCGCCAGATGTCGCCAAACTGCTGAAAGAAAAAAAACTCTGATATTCTTTAAAAGGCAATAAAATAAAAATGCATGAAAATGTGTGGAAATAATAAAAAGGTCCTATAAAAAGTAATAAAACTCTCCGTTACAGAACTGAAAAAAAAATTGCCTTTAAAAAAGAATTAAAAAAGGAAGATCAAAAATTTTAGCAAAAAAACAAATTAAATGACTTTTTACTGAAAATAAAAACCATAAACGGTTGAATAAAAATAACAGAAATGCTACGATTTCTTTTTTCCATTGAATCCTGAGGGATTCTCCTGTTTAAACCCGTCGAACGGAATCACCGAAAATCTGGGCATTTCACTCAGCGCTCTGTGAATAGATTAACCATTACTTCCCTATGAGGAATTTTACTGCTGCCGAATTGCGTCGATTTGCCACGAACTGCACCGTATTTCACTGTCAATTTGCCAGTATTTGGTGAACTGTCTGTTTTCTAAATAGACGAACTGCCACAAAATTCCACCAAACGGGGAAATTCACTTTTTGGTGCAATTCGGCGGCAAGTTCGGTGCTCTTTGATTAACTCCTATGGTGAAATTAACTGTTCAGTGCAATTCGGTGACTCTTGCGCACGTGTTGGCCGTCAGAAATGGAGGGATTTTGGTGATATTGCGGAGGTGATTGCGGCAAGATGAGGAGAGTGATTGGATGTAGGGGCTGAAGGAAAGACTGGAGTCGAGCGTCTCTCCGAGGCAACGGACTTGTGCAGAAGGAAGGATATTGATACCGTCAACGGTTATAGAGAAGTCAGAAATCGGAGCAGAGTTAGAGGAGGGAATTAGAAGGAGCTCGGTCCTGGACATGTTGATCTTCAGGTAGTGAGCGGCCATCCAGGCCGAGATCCCAGACAGACAATCACTGACCTGAGAGAGAACAGAGGGGGAGAGATCGGGAGTGGAGAGGTAGATCTGAGTGTCGTCAGCGTATAGGTGATACCTGAAGCCAAAGCTGGTGATGAGTTTACCCAGTGAGGAGGTATAGATGGAGAAGAGCAGAGGACCTAGGACTGAGCCTTGAGGTACACCGACAGACCGAGGCATTGAAGAGGAGGAATTGCCAGCAAGGGATACTGAGAAGGATCTGTTGGAGAGGTACGATTTTAGCCAGGAGAGGTTGGTATCACAGAGACCAAGAGATAAGAGGGTCTCTATGAGGAGGGGATGGTCGACGGTACCAGCTCCAGATCCTGCATCCAGGCTTTCTTCCGCTACCACGGTATCAGCTCCAGATCCTGCATCCAGGCTTGCTTACTCTACCGATGGTACCAGCTCCAGATCCTGCATCCAGGCTTACTCCACGACCACGGTACCAGATCCTGCATCCAGGCTTACTCCACGACCACGGTACCAGCTCCAGATCCTGCATCCAGGCTTGCTTCCACTACCATGGTACCAGCTCCATATCCTGCATCCAGGCTTTCTCCACTACCACGGTACCAGCTCCAGATCCTGCATCCAGGCTTACTCCACGACCACGGTACCAGCTCCAGATCCTGCATCCAGGCTTACTCCACGATCACGGTACCAGCTCCAGATCCTGCATCCAGGCTTGCTTCCTCTACCACGGTACCAGCTCCAGATCCTATATCCAGACTTATTCCAGCGACCACGGTACCAGCTCCAGATCCACAACCCATGCTAGTCTCAAAGGCCACAGCCCACTTTACCTTCTTCTACAACCCTTCGTTCTGGACTTTGTTTGTATCACGTCTAAACCCTAAGACCCTTACTCGCAATCCTCCGTTCTGGACTTCGTACTAATCAAGAATACCTTTTGACTAATAGTCTTTTGTTCGGGACTTCTATTTAATTTCATCTCAGTAAATATTCAATTGCTTATATACACCTCCTGGTCTCCTTCTTCGACGGCTTGCCATTGGGTTCCATACGCACAACATTATACAGGGGTCACAGCCCCTGCCCTTACAGAATAACCTGCTTCATCATGGAACCCACAAGCCCGAACCAAATCCCTGCTGTACTTACAGAACAGATGGCAGCATTAACCAAGGTGGTACAGAATTTACAGACCGGCCAAGAAATCTTACTCCACAAGGAAAGAAGCCGTGCTGAGAGTACCGCATTGCCTCCATCACCGTCCGGCTCTATGACACATCAGGTAGATCCGTTCGCTCCAGAACCCAGAGCCACTATGCCTGAACGGTTTTCCGGTGACCGCATAAAATATCGTACCTTTATCAACGCATGTGAACTCGTGTTTTCCCTTTGTCCATGTACCTACGAATCGGACTCTGTAAAGGTACGGTCAGCCATCTCCTTACTGTCCGGACCTCCACAGGACTGGGCCTTTCAGCTGCTACGTGAAGGAAGCCCCTTGCTGACTTCCTGGGGTTCCTCCGTCCGGGCCATGAACCCTGTCTACGATGATCCTCTGCGGTCTTCTGCTGCATTGGCTACCATCCGAAACCTAAGACAAGTAGGGCGACCAGTGGAGGACTATATTTCTGAGTTCCGAGCGGTAGCAGCCGACACAGGCCTGAATGATGTGGGCCTTAAAGATCACTTTTGTCGTGGTCTCTCTGAACAACTTAAAGACAAATTGGCTCGTATTGGAGTACCTGCTTCCTTGGAGGCCTTGATCCTCCAATCTTTGGTCCTAGACCAACGTTTCAGAGAACGACGTCAGGACAGATCCACCAACGCTCCTTTACCGTCTACTCGAAGACACAAGCCTTCCTCCGTATCCTCTTCACGACCGAACTCCTCTTCCTCAATCCCAGAACCCATGGAGATCGGCTTAAGAAGAGGTCCGTTGTCTCCTGCCGAACGCAACAGACGTCGCACCCAGAACCTCTGCCTGTATTGTGGGCAACCAGGTCATCTATTACGTGTCTGCCCTACACGACCACCGCGTCCCTCTGAGGGAGGTAAGAACCATCCTACTGTTACCTCTCTTCAAGGTGTGGTCGGCTCTGCTTCTACTCACCTTGCCATTCCTGTCACCCTACAGTGGGGAGATAGAAGCATCAACGTCAATGCCATTATCGACTCCGGTGCTTGGAACAACTTCTTTGACTCATCCCTCGCTACCTCCTTGTCTGTTCCTAACGGTTTCATGAGTGATGGGACCGGTGTGTGGGGGGGGGCTTCCATCGACCATTTGCAGGGGTGTAGGATTCTTTTTCAGTTGCTGCTCATCGGAACCAAGCAGAAAGAATATCTTCAATGGGACATTGTACCTTCTCCCTTGTTCCCTATCATACTGGGACTTCCTTGGCTTCGCACCCACATTCCTTGTATCAACTGGGTCTCGAACTCCGTCTCCTTCCCCTCTTATCACTGCCGGGTCATCTGCATGAACAATTCCAAGTCCAAGAAGAACACCTTTTCCACCTATCCTGTTTCCGCACTGCCTGCTAAGTACTCAGAATTCCAAGACGTGTTCGAGAAAAAGGGGGTTGTTGCGCTTCCTCCACACAGAGAGTACGACTGTCCTATCGACCGCCTTCCGGGAGCACCCATACCCCATGGACGCATTTACAATCTGTCCGTTCCCGAATCACAGTCTTTGAAGGACTACATCGAAGATAGCCTTACAAAAGGGTTCATACGTCACTCCACGTCTCCTGCAGGAGCTGGCATCCTATTTGTTGTGAAACGAGACGGCGGAGGCTTTCATCCCTGTGTTGATTACAGAGCACTAAACACAATCACAGTAAGGAATCGCTACCCACTCCCATTGATTCCCGAACTGCTTGATAGAGTGAAAGATGCGCTTATCTTTACCAAGATCGATCTCTGATGAGCTTATAACTTGGTCCGTATGAGAGAGGGAGATGAGTGGAAGACAGCCTTCCGATCCCAATACGGCCATTTTGAGTATCTCGTCATGCCATTTGGGTTATGCAACGCCCCGGCCACCTTCCAGCATTTCCTCAGCGACATCTTCCGTGACGTCCTGGATACCTTCCTGGTGATCTACCTCGACGATCTCTTGGTGTGCTTCTGAACCATCCAAGAACACGAACAACATGTTCGTCTCGTACTGTCCCGTCTTCGTCAGCACCAGTTGTACGGCAAAATCGACAAAAAGCACCTCTGAGAAATCCTCCATAGAATTCCTGGGATACATCCTATCGCCAGGACATGTTGAAATGGATAAAGCCAAGGTTAAGGCGATTCTAGACTGGCTGACACCCAAAGACAAAAAGATAGTTCAACAATTTATGGGAATCGTCAATTTTTATTGTTGTTTCATCCGGTCGTTTTCTCATCTCAGGACATACTTGAAAACGAGAGAAATCTCAATGTATCCTTCCTGGTAAAATCCTTTATAAAATAAATAAATAAATCTCAGTGCACCCATCACGTCCTTGACAAAGAAAAATGTGCGATTTCACTGGACCGAAGAAGCTCAGCAGGCGTTCAACAAACTGAAAGAAAGTTTTACCCAAGCCCCGATCCTGAAACAACCAGATATCAACCTGCCGTACTATCTGGAGACAGACGCCTCTGATATCGCCTTAGGAGCGATCCTCTCACAGAAATCCAGAACCAAGAATCTTATGTATCCAGTGGCCTTTTATTCCAGACGTCTTACCCCAGCCGAAAAGAACTGCAACATACAGTTGTGTTCAAAATTATTCAACCCCCACTGAAATTGAGTGTTTTGGCCAGTTTGACATTGATTTTGATCATTCAGTCATCTTGCTTACAATTAAATCAAAGAGGCACGTGTAGGTCAGACAAATATAACATAACATTTATAATAAAATAACCACAAATGTATTTTCTGTGCTCACATCATTATCAGTTTTATTCAACCCCCAAGTGACATTCAATCTTAGTACTTAGTACAACATCCCTTTACAGTTATAACAGCTTTTAAACGTGAAGCATAGCTTGACACAAGTGTCTTGCAGCCATCTACGGGTATCTTCGCCCATTCGTCATGGGCAAAAGCCTCCAGTTCAGTCACATTCTTAGGCTTGCGCACTGCAACTGCTTTCTTTAAGTCCCACCAGAGGTTCTCAATCGGATTTAAATCAGGTGACTGCGATGGCCACTCTAAAATGTTCCAGCCTTTAATCTGCAACCATGCTCTAGTGGACTTGGAGGTATGCTTGGGATCATTGTCCTGTTGAAAGGTCCAACGTCTCCCAAGCCTCAGGTTTGTGACGGACTGCATCACATTGTCATCCAATATCTCCTGGTACTGAAGAGAATTCATGGTACCTTGCACACGCTGAAGCTTCCCTGTACCTGCAGAAGCAAAACAGCCCCAAAGCATGATTGACCCCCCGCCATGCTTCACAGTAGGCAAGGTGTTCTTTTCTTCATAGGCCTTGTTCTTCCTCCTCCAAACATAGCGTTGATCCATGGGCCCAAACAGTTCTAATTTTGTTTCATCAGTCCACAGAACACTATCCCAAAACTTCTGTGGTTTGTCCACATGACTTTTGGCATACTGCAGTCGACTCTTCTTATTCTTTGGAGACAGCAAGGGGGTGCCTGGGAGTTCTGGCATGGAGGCCTTCATTACGCAGTGTGCGCCGTATTGTCTGAGCTGAAACTTCAGTACCCACATCTGACAAATCTTTTCTCAGTTCCTCAGCAGTCACACGGGGACTTTTCTCCACTCTACGCTTCAGGTAGCGCACAGCAGTCGAAGTCAGCATCTTCTTTCTGCCACGACCAGGTAGCGTTACAACAGTGCCCTTTGCCTTGAATTTGCGAATGATGCTTCCTATGGTCTCTCTTAGTATGTTTAACATCTTTGCAATCTTCTTATAGCCATTGCCCTTCATGTGAAGAGTAATCACCTCTTCTCTTGTCTTCCTGGACCATTCTCTTGACTTCACCATGTTTGTAACCACACCAGTAAATGTATAGAAGGAGCTGAGTATCACAGTCATTTTAAAGCTGCCTAATTGGTGCTTATTATGCTTTATTGCTGCTCCGTGACATCCACAGGTGTTTTCAATACCTGATTGAAAACACTTGAATGGACCTCTGTTCTTCATTGTGGTAGTCTTTAAGGGGTTGAATAATTGTGTCAATGAAGAATTCACAAAAGAAACATTTACTACTGTATTACAAAACCAATTGATGTCATTTTAGTTGCATATGGTTCTTTAAAAAGTCCTTGTAGGATTTCATTCTGAATACAATTACAAATGTCACTAAATTCCCTAAAACCCTTTACAGCATTGGGGGTTGAATAATTTTGAACACAACTGTATTTATTCAACCGTTTTTCATTTGCAGCAAAAAGTCTCTTTTTTGGCATTTTTCAGGATTTTTTCAGCAAATTTTTTTATGTAACAGACCTTTTTATTATTATTCATAGGACCTTCTGTATTATTTCCAGGCATTAGTGTTTTTGAAAATACCTTTTAAAAGTTGCCTTTCTGTTTTACCTCTGTTTGGCAGAAGGTCGGCTTTCTTTTTGATAGATTAAGTGGTCTGTTCGGCGGATCGTTGGATTTTTTAGGCGGTTCTTCGGATCGATTCGGTGGTTTGTATATGCGTTCTCCGGGTCGTTTCAGGCACTTCGGATACCCTGTGGTGAATGTTTAATTCATCGAACAGTTGGCAAATTTAACTCGCAGAAGTGCAGCAAAGGAGAGATCACAAAAATATCAGTGCTTTCTAAATAACTCCTTAAATTTTAGCGATAGGATTAGGGTTACTGTCAGGGTTAGAGTTACTTTTTCTGAATGTTTTAGGCTGGGGTCAGACCAGCGCACTTTTAACGTGCGTTCTGGCGCACATAATTACGGCCGCACTAGCGCAGATGACGGGCAATGACGGCCAATATACGATGTACGGCGGCACAAAAGTCCGGCCGTGCAACGCAAGTGGAATTTGAACGCTTTTTGTTGAGAACGCTGAACTGCTAGTACTGACGTACTGAGTGCGCAGCTGCGGCATAGCGGCGTGTTTGCGTGATTAGGAGATGTCAGACGCTGCTAATGTCCAGCCTACATAACGTCCAGACGCAAAAAAGCGTTTTATTGACGATCCGTAAAAAAACACGCAAGAGAATGCGCATCGTTTGACCACTTTCGCGTCCACCGTAAAAAAAAAAAATACGTCAATGCGTTCGGACGCACTTTTTGACGGTCGATGCGAAAAATGCGTTTGTTTGACCCTAGCCTTAAAGCTGTCGAACTGAACCACTGAAAATCCGGGCATTTCGGTGGTGTTTGCTCGGCATTCTCTGACTAGATTAACCATTACTTCTCTACGGGGAATTTCCCTAACGCCGAATACATCGGAACGAAACGCACATGTCTGTTTGTCTAGTATTTTTATTGTAGTGCTGGCTGTATTTTAATTTAGTACCAGCGGGTATTTTCATTTTATTATATTACCGGCTGCATCTGGTATTTTATTTTAGTACCAGCGGGTATTTTCATTTTATTATATTACCGGCTGCGTCTGGTATTTTATTTTAGTACCAGCCGGTATTTTCATTTTATTATATTACCGGCTGCGTCTGGTATTTTATTTTAGTACCAGCCGGTATTTTCATTTTATTATATTACCGGCTGCGTCTGGTATTTTATTTTAGTACCAGCGGGTATTTTCATTTTATTATTATATTACTGGCTGCGTCTGGTATTTTATTTTAGTACCAGCGGGTATTTTCATTTTATTATATTACCGGCTGCGTCTGGTATTTTATTTTAGTACCAGCGGGTATTTTCATTTTATTATATTACCGGCTGCGTCTGGTATTTTATTTTAGTACCAGCCGGTATTTTCATTTTATTATATTACCGGCTGCGTCTGGTATTTTATTTTAGTACCAGCCGGTATTTTCATTTTATTATATTACCGGCTGCGTCTGGTATTTTATTTTAGTACCAGCCGGTATTTTCATTTTATTATATTACCGCTGCGTCTGGTATTTTATTTTATTATATTACTGGCTGCGTCTGGTATTTTATTTTAGTACCAGCGGGTATTTTTATTTTAGTACCAGCGGGTATTTTCATTTTATTATTATATTACTGGCTGCGTCTGGTATTTTATTTTAGTACCAGCGGGTATTTTCATTTTATTATATTACCGGCTGCGTCTGGTATTTTATTTTAGTACCAGCGGGTATTTTCATTTTATTATATTACCGGCTGCGTCTGGTATTTTATTTTAGTACCAGCGGTATTTTCATTTTATTATATTACCGGCTGCGTC